>JAODUE010093146.1:0-13737 GCA_027564755.1 Amblyopsis hoosieri | reverse complement strand
GAGGGCGCACACTGAATATTAATTAACAACACAAACAACACAAACTATAAATGAAAGAAAGATATTGGCTCCTACAGACACGATTCACTTTGCAATAGGAGTGAGTAATTTTGTGTTCATTGATGGGAGAACAGCTTCCTAATACATGGGTATTATATAATGACATATTACTGAATTGCAGGGTGTGGATACAGTGATATTATGACAGTGTGACTTTAACAATAGTCATGCAGACTCTGAAATATGTATCTGCTTTAAAGGACCCATTCCATGAAAACCAGGTATTTCTAGTGCGATGTGACACGGAGAAGTAGTAAGCCTTTCAAAGTGGACTGTTAGTCTGTATTGGCTAAAAAAGGGAGAGAGGCGGGGAAACAGGCGAATGAGAGAAAAGTGCATATGTTGCGTAGATTACTGCACAATTTGTTTGGTAACGCCCCTATGAGGATATGGCCAGCTAGTAGTATACAAGGCAAGGAACTGATGTTGATCACCAGTACACAAACCGTAAGTAAAAGTTTAATGTTCAATGTATATTATTGTAGTTCTGTCAAGTAGACGCTGTCCAATAACACTTTCCATATGATATTGTGTTTTAAAACATATTTTAGATTTATTTCACTTTAACAGAAACAAACACAAAACTCAAACAGTAAATCATAATAAAATAGGGTAATGTCCTGTTTGTCTAAGTACATTATAAGACCATTTATTTTTTGCTTCCAGAGCTGTACCATTGCATGGAATGAGAACATGTACTTTCTACTTTACAATATTTATAACCATGATTGAAGTCTCTGTATGAGCATAACCTCTGAGCATCTCCACGAACGGCAAAGACCTACTCGCTCCAACTTCCCCAAGGCTGTTTTGTGCAGATAAACACAAAACAAGGTCACTCTGTGAAAGAGGGCCTTTTTGTTTCTGCAAATGAAATGCAGTTGTTTCATCCCAGCACTTTGACCGTCCCTCCTCAGGAGAATTATGTTAACTATGTATGCCAGTGGCTATCTATAATTATATCTGAAGCCATTTGTGTGGAGAATTATCTTCTTTCTTGGCTGAGCGGACAAGGGCTGCAGAGGGGTGTTGGCTAGCCTTTGACGGTAACCTGTGGGGGAGAACGTTTAAAGGCCTTTCTCATTGCAAAGTGACAGAATGAACTTTATAGTCCTCTTACATGATCAGCAGACAAACAACACAACACGTCTTGCAATGCTCTAGCTGATGTTTACTACTGTAAAGTAGTGCCAGTGGCCTATACTGTGAGGCTGGCATGTTTGTCACTGTGTCCTTGTCAGCGCTGTATGCAGTACCCAACAACCATAAACACTTCCTTGTCTGTAAAACTTATCAAACTCAAGCCACTTGTGTTGCTTATGGGGGTTGGGAGGGGGGGGGGGGGGTGTTCCAGAAACCTCTTTGTGCAGGTCTGAGCCTCAGGGTGGCACAAAGTCAGAATTCTGCATGACCACATTTAACAATAGCTCTGCATTTTGTGAGGGACATTTCCCATCCTGCCCACTTTTCATCAGAGGTAATTGACGTTTTTGGCCTTGAAGCTTTTTACCCCGGGACCACTGATACACACACACAAACACACACACACACACACACACACACACAAAACACTTTATGGCTTCGGGTTACAGTATTTCCCCCTTTCAGCTTTTCTTGGTGTTATTGCCTTAACTACAAGTTAACTTGCAATGTGCTGAGCTTTCAGCAATACAAGGAAAAATGTTTATGTTCAAAATTACACCTATCAGCAAGCAGGCAAGCCTATAGTGTGTGAAAACAATATGTTTTGGTATTGATTTTGTAAATACAAGCTTTCAACAAAAAGTCAAGCTGTAATTACTGAGCAGTCAGTGTGTCTAAACTATATGTTTACACTGCTAATCATGAGGTGAATCATGAGTCAGGTTTTTTTTGCGTTGTGTTTCTCTTTTTCATCTTCTCAAAGGAACTTCCTAAATCTGTGTCCAATATTTTCTTTATGGTTGAAAGCAGCATTACCTAATGTGTTTTTTTTGTGTGTCTCAAACTTGAAAGGGCTCAGGGAATGAGTAGCACCACACATTCTGAATAGCTGACACTCTTATCTACCCTTGCCCAATAAGACCCCGTTCTCTACCCCTCTCCATAGCGCTATGAGCACGACTGTGTGTAGTTGTGTTTAACGCAATAAAGCTTAAATGTGTGGTTCTGAGCGTGCCGCAATCGAGAAGCGTACCTTTCGTAAGCACCTTGGGTTGCCTCACACACTGCAGTTAGCTAAGCTCAGCTAACGCCACACTGTTGTCCAAATGTGCTGGCAACCTGCGTGTGGGCGGGCAGGCCAATGCCACACTCACTGGGGAGTGAGAGCCGCATCCGTTTTTAGGACTTTCTCAGCACCCAATTGGTTCCACTGAGATCAGACAGGATGTCTGGGCTGCTGCTGTGATTGTGACTGTGTCTTCGCTTCGATAGTGGGTGTGATATTGTTGGCTTATGAGGGTCGGGGTGGAGCTAGGGGTGAACATGAGAATAGGGTGTCCATACCCAGGCCCTAACTGAAGATAGGGCATCTCTCTCTCTCTCTCTCTCTCTCTCTCTCTCTCTCTCTCTCTCTCTCTCTCTCTCATTCAAGCAAGTGCAAATATTGAGAAACAGAACATGGAAAATGCATCAAAGAAATGCATGTCCACTCATGTTTTTACACCCCCATGTGTGAAGCAAACACAGGGGGTTTTTGCCTGCTGTCTGTGTCCATGTAGGTGTGTGTGTGTGTGTGTGTGTGTGTGTGCGTGTGTGTGTGTGTGTGTGTGTGTGTTCAAAAACTTCTCATCCAGTTTGGTGGCACAAGCAATCTATAAAGTAGCTTGCGATATGAAAACACATGCACATGCTTGTATATGTGTATATAACACAGTATATACACATACATACAGTATGTGTATTTTGGCATATTTGACTGACTGTGTGTGGTTTTAGCCACAGGATAGGATCCCTATTCAAAAAACAGCACATTATATCCAGAATGAAGAGGCAGTGCTTGTTTAAACCACATACATTTAAACATTAAGAAGGCACCTGTTCTGTAACGTGTGGTATGTTGTAATGATAATAAACGTGATATTTTCTGTGAACGTCTAAATCTAAACCCTCAATAAGGACACAAATTGGACAGTTTGCATATTCGGCAGATAAATGATTACTCCGTATCTGCACAATTTCCATAATCCTGGCTCAAATTTATCTGCCACTTATCTGTCACGGCCTTAATTAATCCTCATTACAAGGACAGAAAGAATCTGTTACCTCTCAACGAAAATGGAAAATGGAACTTCTCTAGTTTCACCTATATGGCTCCTTTTCACTCCCGAAGGAATGAGAGCGGCAGCAAGCGCTCCCCTAATAAAGACCGTGGTATACTATCGTATGAAGGGAGCAACGGTCCTGTCTGAGTACAGACAGGCAGGCTGCATTGCTAAAACACTCCCTCGGGTGATTTCACATCAAGAAGAGTGATTATACTGAACACGCCGAGTCGGCTAATTTCAGCAGGACATGCAAACGCACGCGCGCACTATTTGCTCCAGTCCACTCCAGCCTCCCTATTGCCTGCCGTCTATTGCAGGAGTGATAGGCTAACATTCGGCCACGCGGCGCTAATGGCAACATTAAAGTTCATGTAAATCCATCATGGCGGTATAGGTGGGAGTTAGGAGGTGCCTTAGCTAGCTAGCTTGCGCCCGTCTCTTTTCCTCCTCTCAACACATTATTTGCCACTCTCTCTGTTAGGTCCATCACTTCCGCTCTCTAAACCCCACCACCACCCTTACTTCTATTCTTCACAGTGTTCCCCCAAGGGACATTGGGGAAGGCAGAGAGAAGATCTGGGGCTAACTTGCTGCAACTCTCTGTAACAGGGACTCAGGGAGCCTGCCGGCAGCTAACTCCTAGCCTATACTGTACCTAGCTGTCAAGGCAGACAGACAACCAGACAGAGGTTATACATTCAGGAAACGAATATACAGTACATTTATGGCAAGGAAACTCAAAGAATGCAATACAGACGTGTGGTTTATAAACAATCTTTTTCATATACACACACATTTGTATTGTTTGGTTATGTTTCTGTGATCTTTTATGCTATTTCTTGTTTCAGCAACTTCTTCTGATCTGGGTTTGTTGATCTGTTCTTTGATTGAAATTATTTATCTTCTCCTCCTTGTATGTATGTCTCACTAGCCTGTGAGGAGGTTAGGGAATATTTTAATGTTAAGACATTTTGTGAACATATTTATTTGAATACCATGGCTTAGCATCTGTACTCTCTACTCATTTTACCATCAATAAACCTGAGGTGCGTTCAGAATTGGCCAACAGTGGCGAAAGGCCGTGACAAACATGTTTGCTTTGAACTTGACTTTTGAACGATTTGTGTAAACATTCCAAAAATAGTATATATAAACCCTCCGTCCAGCTTCAACGTGTGTTCGCCGAGAACTACCTCCTCAAACCATTTGCTTTTGTTCAAAAACATTCGTGGCGAACACAATGCAAAGGCAAAACTGTTTAAATATGTTTGGAAATGTTCGCTATGTTCGCCAATTCTGAACGCACCCCTGATTCACTCAGTTAATCTTGGAGTCCTTCTTGGTCAGACAATTTCCCACATCACCTGCCTATACCTGTTTCACAGTAGCCTCTCTAAGAAGATTAGTCTTCTCCAGAAACAGGTTTGGACAAATTCACTACATTACTGAAATATTAGTGGCCTGCACTTTTGATTCACAACCAAGGCACAGTGTACACACGCACACAGACACAAAAACTGGTACTGATAGCCGACTCAAGTATGCCTAATCTGAATTAATTAAATGCAGAGGTTTGAAAAATGATTTTGTAACCTTATTCTCAGATTATACATCTGACATTCAAATGTAAAGTATTATTCAAGCACAGGACTCATTCATGTGCTGTTGTCCAACTAGACAACAATGATGGAGGGGATACATTAGAATGCAACATTTGTTTCAACAACCTGTTTACTCATAGAGCCATATGTATGACACATTGTAAACACATTTAATTTATTTACTTTAACCAAACAAAAAATAATCATTCATATCTCACACAGTTATTTAGAGAGTAATCTAAACTAGAAATGTTTTAATTGAATCATCTGCATGCAGTATTTGAAAAAGAAAAATAACTTTCCGTGAGATATCAGTTTGAGCTAACAATTTGTCTTCTCAGCAAACCTTGATGAAAAAACTGATGAAAAGATGATGAAATGTGTGCGCACTGGGCATGTGTTCGGCCAGGAGAGTTGATTGGTCCGCGTGATAAAGCTGTTAAGTGCAACAGAGACAGGACTGACTGTTCCCTCTTCCTCTCCTGATAATACGCCCCAAAGTTGTCCAACCTTTCCGTGAGTCTGCAACTCGACAGGCTTAAAAGTTTAAACTCACAAACTCTATGATGTATCTCTGTCCCTGAGCAAAAGCTGCCAACTTGCTGCAGCTGTTAACAATGGGATGTTGTCTTAATGTCCTTAATGAAACTCTTACATTTAATGACAGCAACCTGTACGCACATGCAACATCAGATCACTATATTTATGCAGCCGTTCTCTAATCAGTGTGTTTCATTTTCCTGTGGGGTGTCATAATGTGATAATACTTTCAGTGAGTGTATGTGCATTCATTTGGGGATATAATTTTCACAAGACACAATGACACTAAAGTTGGAATGCAATGTTTGCAGTTTGATATTATTATAGCATTATTCAGTACCAGTTTATTAAAGAAAAAAACTATAAGGGTGTTGGCAAATTTATCAGGTGAGGAGACATTTAAACAGGTTGATTTCCATCAAAAAATTGATGGTGACCTTTAGAGCTGAAATATTTATTTTTGCAAGTGTAACATTTGATGCCAATATACACTTAATAAAATCACATTCTCTCCTCGACTTCTAACTTTCCTTTTCTCGCAAAATCCCTCTCAACGCCACCCCTCTTTAACTGTCCTCTTTTCTTGAGGTGTACTTTTCACATTATGCCGCCTAGACCCCCACGCCCAAACCTCAAAGAAACACTTGCCTCCATTGTTGGCCTTTAAACCGCGCTAATCAGGTGCCTAGCAACAGCCTTCATCTCAACACGTCTTCTAAGACGCTTGATGGAAGCGCACCGGTTTGTTTTGCTGCTAGTGTTAATTATGTAACCCAATTATACCATTGCGGTGTTGAAGCAGGGAAGCTAAATTAAAAGTGATTGGCTTCATTACAGTTGTCTGAATGCTGTGCATGGTGCATTCAGGAGTCCTATTTAAAGTAACTTCCCCGGTGGAAAACATTCATTATGTAGGGGCTTTTTCTCATTTTGCATCTTATATATTTATTTTCTGTCTGCAGGATGTCATTATATTGGATTTTCTGAATTGTTGCCACATAGGTGGTGGCTAGATTCAGAACAAATTGAATGTTCTCTCATTTCCATACATATGCATATAGATGTGTATGTAAACCCTTTACACTGTGAACTACAGGGAGTTCTGAGTTACATTCATTTGTTTGTTTTTCATTGGTGTAGGCTACGTCTGGACACATTGCTACCCATCACAGCGGCCTGACGGTAGAAATGTTTTCGTGAATTAGAGAAGGAATGGGATTTGCTTTTTTGGAAACAAAAGGGTTAATACGATCTACATTTCTTTATATCTACATGTGTCCATATTGCAGGCAACTTAAACAATAGTGAGACAGTAGCAATGATACCAATAATAACAAGTGAAAATTCGTACTTGTCCTTGGACATATTTGCACATCAGTCAGCCATGGGCTACATAACAACAGATTAGCTCCTGCTCTGTGGCATTTAAGACGTGCTTATCTGTTGGGTTCCTTCCCCATATCTATCTCACGCTGCATGCTTCTTTGCATTGTTAGCCAGTGACATATTTAGCTGCTGCTATATACACAAAACATACTTTACAGAATAATGTGTTCCATTTTCCTTTCAGCGAACCACCCATGACCTATTTCTGACAACAATGCCTTCTAAGGGACAACTTTGACATTGAGGGCGGTTGAAATTACTTTTTTTTTCATCCCCCAAGTAGCTTGATTTCACATCAACGCTTCAGCGTGACACTAAGATAAATGCCTCTGCTTGACGGGACCTTATCTCCCATGAGACCAAGCAGTGAAAGAGGAAGGAGAAAGAGGAGTGATGAAGGAGGCAAAGCAGTGAGGAAGGAGGAGTCTCTGGGACGGACCCGGGGTAATGGTTTCCGGGCTCATGTTCAGATAAGTGCAATAATTAAAGAAATGTCTTTCACACTGTGAAACAAGATTGTCTTTTGCTAACTTCTTATGGCAACCGAAAGGGATACTTTTTTATATAAACATCCACTGGCAGGCAAACGTGAAATTTAAGATTTTCATTCATAGTGAAAGTGCATGTAAGGAGTGGACTAACTAAATCAATTACATGTCTCCTCTTTTATCACACATCATGGACTTCATCTAAGGGAATACTCCAAAGTGCTTAGTTCTCTACACCACCTGCTTATCTGGGTCTATACCTCCTCCAACGTCTCATTGTCCTTCTCTCTTCCAGAGCTCTCTTAAGTTCACGTCTCTCCTTCATCGTCTCCTCCCATTCCTTCAGTCCTTCCACAAGGATTTTCAACAAGTCCTTTTCTTTTTATTTTTAAAGATGTGGTATGAACCAACACTGCCCCCTATAGACTACTGGTGAAGGGATATGAGAAACACAAAAGTGTCCAACTAAGAAGTATTCAAACTACATGCATTACCATATGTATTATTCAAACTACTAAATCGTCCAAGCCCCATGTGGAGTGGTTTATTGAAATTTCAATTCATTACAGTATCTTAAATAATATAGACCTTACAGCAAAGTGATTCTTTTTATTTAGGTGTATTCACCTTCAGCCTTGAGAGACCGGCTAAATCATTCCAATCAAACCTGTTTGTACCCTGTTAGAAAATAACCAGGATTAAAATCTGCATGCATTTGTGAAGTGTTTGAACATCATTATAGTTAGTTGAAGGTGATCCAATCACCTGCTCACAACTAGATTGACATCTATTGGCACCACTATCAGATTGTATTTTCAGATTTTCCAGGCTGACAAAACAAAACAGATGTGGAGCTGGCAAGTATGGTCTCATGAGAATAGCTTGCCTTCCCTATGTAAAAATAACCCTTCACTCAGAGCTTAGAAGTGTATTAGCGATCCTCTCAAGGGAAATGCACAAACCAGGTGGACATTTAAAACAATGATTTGTCCTACGTCATAGATGTAACCACGACTACATTAGATTCATGCCAGAGGTCCCAATCTTAATAACAAATCATATTACATAAGTCTCACAGGTGTTTAAAGTGGTAGACCGTCACATTTCTATACATTTCACTGATGTTGGCAGTGTTGGCGTGCACTCACAAACATCAGCGTTTCCATTACCACTGCATACGAATTACCTTTTAGCAGCTCAACCTCTGTCTGTGTGTGGTATTATATCCATTCTCTTAATGCTGAACCTCGGCCACCTACAAGTCATTGACATTCAGTATTCAGAGTGGAAATGGAGCTGCATGCAGTTAGGCAGCACACACCTTTGCTCGTCTCACACCCACAACCATAAGACAAGCTCTATTAGCATAATGTTCCCTATAACCTACTGAAGCATACTGTATCTAGGGGCCAAAATACAGCCAGTGCATCGAGGACATATCCACAAAGGTGGTGGAACATAATAAAGTGTTTTTTTTTTTCTAGTATTTGTACTTTCCGGTTCCTGCAAAACAATTGCACATTTACCAAGTGATTTTAAGTTTTAGTTTGTTATTTAGTTTTGCGAAAAAAAAAAAAGGTAAAATAAAAAAACATTCCAGGCTTAATTCCCTGCTCCATCATTCTAGTTCATATATCACGTAGTAATGTAGTCTTACGAGACCAGTGTGGTCTCGTAAGACTACATTAGCTTCAGTTAGATTTCTCCGCAAGAATCAGTCTGAAAAGCGTAGAAATAATTGTGAATGTGTCCGAGCAGCAATACCAATCAGTGTAGTATTGATAGCTATACGGCCGTGGTTTAGGTGTGCAGCGTGGTTAAGGCTCACATCCTCCGAGGAGCACTTCAAATTGTGTTGCTTGCCTGTTATTTGCAACTGATCGACTTGGTGTTTGGAGCCACACTGGGTTTGCAAACTTGATTTGTCTAAGCAAGGCAGCAGCGAGACACCAAAACACGGCCATACACACAAGCAACGATGCTTTTGAAAACTTTTGAAAACCCGGCCGAGTGGATATACAGCTCAATTATCAAGTGCGCTGGGAAAAGGAACTGGGAAGGAAAATTTGAAAATACTGATCCATTGTGTCATATAATTCTTGTTACATAAGATACATGACTGTGATTAACCGTGTTAACTGTGTTTATGTATGTTAACACATGATGGTTTCTCTAACCATGGCATCATTATTGTATTAAGGTATGGATTGCACTGACAACACTGAAGGCCTATATGTAAAATGCATGGCCCATCACAGGGAACAATAATAAACAAAATAGTTAAGATCTTGACCACAATCTGAAAAATTTAATCTGAAGCCAAATTGTTTTTTAATTAAATGTATTGGTGGTGAGGGATGTCTTAATAACAAGGATTATTTCAAATTATTAGTACCACAAGAAGAAAAATCACAATCACCGTCTTTTCCGGAAAATCAACTTATTAGAGGATCTAAGGATTCTGGAAGTAGATGAAGATTAAAAGGAGAACAGAACTGTGCAATGTAGCCAATCCATTAAATTCTTTAAAACCCCTGTGATTTTCACAGATAATGTGAATGTCTCCATTAAGGGCTTTTAGTCCAGCAAAAAAAACACTGTTTGATAACAGAATGCTGACGTACATAGAGGTTCACATTTTGTTTGAGAGTGCAGATATAGTACGTCCTGTGACCGGACAGTGACACCAATATGCATTGTTATCCAATGCACAGCTTTAACTGCGCTAAGCAGCTTCAATAGCAAATCTTGTTATCCACAGACTTATATTGGGATAAAGATAATTTTAGCAACAATCGTTCCACCCTCTTCCAGTCAAACAAAGTAGACATCTCCGAGGACTGTCTCTTTTTCAGCATAAGAGCACAATTTTTGCAATTAAAGAACATCTCATCTCAGAACCACTGCACTTTGCGTGGTTTCCATTGTCTCCCTGTATTCCCTCTGCTACCATTACACTTGCCGTAGTATTGCAGAGTTTAGCTGTTGAACACATACGCAAACCTTACTTAGCAGCTCTCAGTAGGCAACACAGGGTTATGTGCTGCATTACCTATATACTCTGGAGACCACCCCACGACCCCTAGATGATTAGTAGCCGACCCCTACCTCCACAGGGTCACCGGGAAACACCTGCTAATGAGTGGGGGAGGGGGGAGGATGGGGGGGCAGAAACAGAGAGATAAAGAGCCCTGTATGTCATGACTGCTGCAATGGAGACCTAATGAATCTCCCCGAGGTGGAACTCTGCTAGAAGCAAACAGCTCAATCCTGCCTCGGCAGAACAAATGCTACTGTATTATCCACGGAATGGCTCAAAAACCCAACACATCGTGTGTCAAGACGGTTTGTTTTGTATTTATTGTTTTATCCCAAGTGCATTTGAGAGCGAGTATTTAGTATGGGAGATAAATAACAGATTATTGCGGGCTGTTTACCCTAAATGCCATAATTAATTGTTTACCATGTGTGAACAATGGGCCCTTTTCACAGATGTGTCATGGTAGGGTAAACGCAGGTGTACATCGTTAATTATGGGTCCGCTCCATTTTGTTCTACCACTGCACCATAATAGACCCAGACAAAGCCTAGTGAAGCAAGCATTGTTAATCATCTGGCACTGGTATACCTGAATGAAATAGACATATACAGTAATGAATGTTAAGAGCTAAACCTGTGTTTACCTATATGTGACACCTCTATGAAAAGGCTCCATTCTGTTACTGTGAAAGAGCTAATAACAACAGGGGAAAGTATCTGATAACAGGCGCCACATCTGAGAGATAGAACTTAGACACGCCAGGTCTTAACTGTTTGTGTGAGTGCGCCAGCTAGCCATGACCCTTGGCAGCTATAAGCTAACCACCTCACAGTATGGCACCGCGCCCAGCCTCTGGCGCTGCCCGTCCTTGCATCCACGCCAGCATCACAAAGCGCATGCTAACAAAAGGGGGACAGACATCCAATGGATTACAAGCAGCAGTGATGCAGTGAATAGACCACTTTTACAGAATGAGTTTCTGCTATTTCTGCCTTTTTTCTTTTCTTATCGTTTGTGACAGGACAAGATCGAAGAGGGAGGTGGCGGGCCACATATGAACCCAGTAGGCTGCCTGACCTGAGCCATTTCTCTCAGGGATGAGAAGCACGGGGACTTTTTAGTATTTTATTCAGACAATGTGACCAGCAACACATTCTTATTTAAAGCCCCAACATCCCACAGGAATACTCAGTGGAAAGAAGAAGTCCATAGGCAACTCACCTCAGAGGCTTGGTTGTGTTCTCGTGGGTCATAATATCCACAATTCTGCAGCTGAAACCATGGAAGTATAGCGTAGTTGTGGGTGTGGAGAGCACCAACATACAGTGATCTACAAATGCCCTTTGCTTTCCTGTGCTCCTTGTGATCAATCATCGTAGCCTACAAGTGTTAAACTGCAGGTTTTGAGGGAATTTTAGGTCAACGCGACAAGCTACAGTAGTTCCACAGCTGTGATTCCTGACGAGTATTCAGATTTCTCATGCCAGAACTTTTAACCTTAATTCATTAGTAGGAACTCCCTTACAGAATAAAACAAACATGAAGTTCATGTTATCAAGTCCATGTGATTTTGGGTGTGAAAATGTTAAATGTTCTTAGACTAGTTTGCAAGATGCATCTACGTGAAACTGTCCAATGACTGAACTGTCTTTGATTTACATCTTTAAAACGGAAACATAGTGAACCAATAATGCCTCTGCAGGCACATTGCATTTTATGTAGAATGTTTTAAAGTGTAAGCAACAGTGGAATTTATACAGTAAAGCATATGTCTAATATAAAATAATACTGTGTATTTGTATGTAAATATATGTCTGTGTGTGTGTATAAATCATTTATTTTAATCGCTTCCCCCTCCCTTCTTAATTGAGGGGAAATGATGTCCATGTCATCTAGGGCAGGGGTCTCAAACTTTTCAGGTCGCAACCCCCAAAATAACAGTACCAGATATTCACGACCCTCGCTATCCCTAGAGGTGGTAGAAGAATAACAGCCATAATATTATTTGATAGTATTTTAATACAGGCTAGTAGGATAAAAAATCAAAGTAATGTATAAAATGTACTAATGCTAACAATTATGTCTAAACTATTCCATTTTAATCATTTTAAAATGTTATTTCATTTCTGAAAATCATCTTGTGACCCCCTCCTCTGTGTCTCGCGACCCCCCGGGGGGTAATGGCATTGGTCAGTCTGTATGTTTATGATGCAATTGACTCTAACCACATAGTCTCTGCTATTGTTCAAAGTGATACACAAAGTCACTAACAGTCCACTGTCTTTCATTTCAATCTAAAAAGGAAACACTGTGAACTCAAAAATGCCTCTGGGGGCTCATCATGTTTTCATTTTCTCACTTTTCCCTCTAAATCTAACGACGGCCTGCTCTATGGGCATCTATGATGCAGTATTTATTTTTTTATTTTCTGAAATCAAATAGAAAAGAGGAAAAGAAACACCTACTAACTTCACATTTTCATGGTAGGCATTTATGAAAATGGGATGCCTTTCTTGGCTGTAGGAAATTCAACCATGTTTAAAAATGGAGGCAATTTGTCAGCTAAATGGGGTTAGGTAATGGATGAATGGATGTTTAGTAAGAAAAACATTTGGGAACTAAGCACTAGTTGAGTGATCGACACAGCGATCAATTCTAATACGCTTGGACTGTAGCCCAGCAGTGATGTCGTTTCCGTGGTACAACCATTGGAGGTAACTTAAATGTTCTCCACCAGCGGCAATTTTGCACAAGAGGTACAGATAAATACCAGCAAAGGAAAGCTAAAGCCATAGGACTTTAAAGGCCTGCGTGTAAATCATGGCTTAAAGTGATGCTGGCAGAAAATCCTCCCAATAAACTCTCAATTCATTAATCAACGGATTTTATTTCTTAATGTGCTGTGCTTTTCCAATACAGTATTAGTCAGAATGATTAGACAAATTAACACATTGTAAAACAGTCACAGGTGTGTACTGTAGCTACATTAAGTTATGAAAAGGGACACAATAACTATTTAGTTTTTTATCTACCAGCTATAAGGGGAACAGGTTGAATAACAATATAAGTGTTTCTACTATAAAAATACAACCTACAGGCAAATGCATTTATTTCCTCTTCCCAATCCCACTTATAATGCATGTGTTTTAAATAGGGGCGGAGCTCAGGTGGGGGATGACAGAACAAGAGAGGGAGAGATTTTTGGGGAACACGAAGGGATTAGTGTGCTTTGAGGTATAAGACACCGGGGAAGAGATGGAAATGAGAAGGTGCTGCTATTGAAGACCTCTGAGGAATATGAAGGAGAGAGAGAGAGAGAGAGAGAGAGAGAGAGAGAGAGAGAGAGAGAGAGAGAGAGAGAGAGAGAGAGAGAG
>JAODUE010093135.1:0-13737 GCA_027564755.1 Amblyopsis hoosieri | reverse complement strand
ACATGTCAAAAACACAACTTCCCCAACCAAGATGGTGAACGGCCCATGGGCGGGCCGTCGGAGTTTGAAATATTTAAGCCCCCCCCCCCCCCCCCCCCCCCCCCCCCCCCCCCCCCCCCCGGCCCGGGGGTGTTGCTCAGGGCATTAGAAGCATGTTTTTTTGAAGAGTATGTTGTGAATGGCCGCTCTGCTCTGTTCCTCTGAGATCCTGGCATATATGAGGACTGAAAGATTCACAAAGGTTGGAGGGCAGCAGAGCCCCATGCATTCCTCTCTAGGCTGCTCAGGTGAATGCGCGCACGCACGCATATGCATACACACACACACACACACGCGCGCACGCACACACACATGCGCACACACACTAATCACATAAAATGTGTTAATTTAGTATGTAATTTAAGGAACACCAGTCTGGATAATCCTAATCTTATCCAACCTATATCCAACCTGTTTTGCAGCCATGAATGTCTCATTGTGCAGTTGCCAGGGTGAGCTATGCTCTCCAGCAGCTTGGCTCTCCAGTCATGCCCACCGGGTCAGGAGACAAAGCTGTGGTGGACTGATGTAGGCGTGTGTCCACAGCACCCGAGGTGGGTGGGCAGGGACTGGGAACACAACACACTAGGAGCCTGGCCCCATGGCACTGCCCATCAGCCTGCCTGCCCCCCAACTCCTGCCACTGCTTCCCACTGCTGAAAACTATGTGTATGCCATATGTGTGTGTGTAATGTGCCACGCGGCGTCAGTGCAGGCGCAGATGAAATTAGACTTAAAGACAAAGGGATTCAGGTACCAGCCTCCGCCCGGTGTTTAATAATATGGGCTTCTCATGGCCCAGAGAACGCCAGAGGCGGATGCACACCGGCGAAAATGATGGCAGAGAGGGTGTGCCGCCCGTCGCCTTGGCCAAGGACATTACAGTGCGACATATAATACAAGGCTTACTGCAGAAAAGTCTTGAAGTTTTAATAAAGTATTTTTCCAAGCCTCTGTTGTTACATCAGTATTTGCTCATAGCTGTTTTGGTTTGTGACATGGTGGACCATAATGCAATAATTCGGGGAGGCAAAACACTCAGGTGAAGTAATAAATGGTTAACTAAGGGTATCGTAGTTCGGGTACAGGCAGTGTTTGGCAACAGTAAAACAACAGAGAGAGAACATTGTTTCCAGCCAATTCCCTGTACCTCCATCTGTTGTTTTACTGTTAACGACCTCTGCCTGTACCAACGACTACTATTCCTGAGTGAACCATTTTATGCTTACTTAATTACCTGTGTTTTTCCAGCTGGCTTCATTGCTTTTGGGTCTTCCCTGCTATTGACTAACAATATCACGTTCATATCACTCCATATACATACTAAATAAACAAATAAATACATTCAATACCTTTTGCTTAGTCTAACGTGCAATCATTTAAAAGTGTCTAATGCATACTATATTATGTTTTCTTTTACTTTTAATGAGTCACCTTCTACACCAGGCCTGGGCAAAGTCAGGCTCGGGGGCCGGATGCGGCCCTTTGAGACGTTCTAACCGGCCCGCCTGGTACATCAAACATTTAAAAATAATAATAAAACATAAAATTACTCGACGAGCTCTGCAAAATGTTTGTTTATTATGAAAATTGTGTTGCATAGGAATAGCCTATATGCATAAATATGCAAGTTAACAAAGTTAGCTATTTTGTGTTGTATTTTAAAAGAATTAGCATGTTTGTTAACAAAGTAACGTGGCCCGCAAAGTTTTCTGACATTTTCAATGTGGCCCCCAAGTGAAAATAATTGCCCACCCCTGTTCTACACCCACCCTCCCCCCTGTAGTTCTTCCAACGCATCTGGGGTACGGCCCATATGCTATAACCAATAAACCTTATCTATAGGGAGTCTGTGTTCATGGAAAAGCAGTTGCCCTGGCATTTACAATGGGAAACCTGCGAATGTCGTGATTAAAAAAAAAAGAAGCTCAATGGGAAGTGGCTGAACTGGCAGACAGTCATTATAAAACGTTTCACCATTTTTCAACACCTGTTTTTCTTCCCAGAGAAGGAGAGAGAAGTAAGTAGAAAGAGATTCGGAAAAAGCAGTGGGGACTGAGTGAGATATGAAGTGAGGGAGGGGAAGAGTGCGAGATTGGAAAGGAGCTGGCCTAATAATGTCGTGTGCTGAGTGGGGAAGAGAGATTTGGACAGGACCATCAGGTTAGATTTTTGTAAAGTTCATTTTTAGAATAGTGCTATAATGGTGCTAGCCATTAATAAGCTTTTAATAATAGCTACTGGCACACAATTACCACAACACCTAACTTCACAGTGATAATGGAAATAAATATGATCATACAGTTTCTACGGAAGCAGGGTAGGGTCGGCATACATTTATATTTTTCTCAACGTCAACATAGTACTGTATTGACCATGTAGTTATGGAATATTGTAGAACTCCACTGTTCATACAACATACAGTACAACTACTTTGGCAGTGTTATTCATCATTACAACACAATAATAATTATCTTAAAGCATCAATTAAGACACTGCACAGAAATAGTACAATCCTCATGTTCAGATAACACTTACACAATCCTTATCCTTTAATCATCATCCACGCTGCTCCTACATTACACATAATGCCGTGGCTGTCGGTCACAACAAAGTAAGAAACTAAATAACAAATTAAATATGCAGTGACTATTTTTACATAAAACCTTTTCCCTGTCTTTAAAAGCTGAAGAAAAAAACTAAGAAAACTGATCGGACAAGATTGTCCCACTCCTTTTCTCATTGATCAAATGTTTCTTCTTCTACTTTAATTATTCAAGACGTTTTCATTGGAGAACTCCCAGTGGCACTCGGTGAGATTTGCATCCTGATTTATTTGTCATATATCCTTTATGTCTCTAAATTCTTTATACCTCTCCTGTGGCCCCATGCATCTTTCATGGCCCACATGTTCATCAGCCAGATCCAAACACATTTTATACGCTGGAGATGCAGGCTTACATCAACATGGGTGTGTGCGGTGGATGAAAAATATATATTGTCCGATGTTGTTAATTTTTCTCTTCACATCAGAAAATATTTGTCACAAGCAAGCCACAGCTCTTTTTTTTCTCTTTCTCCCTTTGCTTGTTTTGAGTTCTGAACTTACAAACTAAATTATTTTTATTTAAAATTAAGCATTTCAAATCTTGAGAAAAGTAGTTTTTTATGGCAAAATAAAACCTTGGGTAAGTTACTACTCATTTATACACAACATATGGAAATACCCCATATTTAAAAAAATGACATACCTATTAGACATTTTGAGTCTTGGTATGAGATCACCACAAAAACATGTTGCTTTTTGGATATTATTTATTACAAAACGAGGCTATATTTGCTTTCAATTTGCTTTGGTTGTCAATCCCGTAAAAACACAGATCTTTTTAATATCATGCTTTTTATTATTATGTTGTCTCACCTGAAGGTTCTCTGTGAATATACTGTATGTACTATTAGCCTCAGCTATTGGCGATTAAGGATATTGTAATATTTGTCTACCTTGTTGGGACTACAGATGGGACAACATTGTTAACCTTCTGTTTACAGTATGGCTGCAATAGAAAAATAATCACCTATCTCAGGTCTTCTTTGTGGGCATAATATAGACCTACTGTGCTGCTACTGTTAAACAGAGAACCAAATGAGATAAGTGTGTGGCACAGTTAAATGTGACAATGCTTTGAACTGTTATCTCACACATACTTTAATTCCTCTGCCCTCAGCCCAGCCCACCCAGCACAGCGATGAAGATAAACATGTTTGTTTGGGCCTGCACTGCTGTACAATAATTCACACCCAGTTGGTAGAAAAAAGGCACAAAGCAAAATCATCCCTAATTGAATTATTCCCCAATAGTTTCACTTTTGGCCCTCAGCTTGTCTCTGTTGACAGGCTGTCATTGCCCGGCCGTACAGTATTTATTTCCCACACACAGGCTAGCCGAAGCACTACATATGTGGCACGCAGCGTGGCAGATATAGCGCAGGCCTCTCTACCCCTGATCTGAGTGCAGGCATGTGGAGACAGATTGTGATGCTGGAATGTGCCATCAAGCCTGGCAAGCGCCATCTGCTTGGGCAATTCGTGGATGGAAGGGGGAAACGATGGAGAGGTGGAAGGAGAGAGGAAAGGAGGCAGAATGATGGAGTGGCTATTAAATATACAGCAGGCAGGCAGTGAGGAGCAGGCAGGCTGTTGTTGTGAGACTCCTGCGTTCCGGCAATTATCAGAGCTCTGGCCTCCTATTAAAATTCCTCTTTAGTTTCTGTTTGTTTGTGCCTTCCCATACATTTTCTCTCCTTCATGCTATTCTAGCATTGAAATCCTGCTCTTAGCTGTTTTTAAGGTACTTTGTTTCTTTCACTTCCCCTCTTCAACATTCTGTCTCTGCTAGCATGTAGGCCTACCATAAACTTTTAATCTGCAGCACTGTGCCTGTTGAGGCTAAACTATGATGTTAATTCAACATTTTATAGCCGGAGTGTCACGGTCGCTAGCGTAGTGTTCTCAGGCTTTCTGACAGCTCGCTAAAGTGGCTCGGCAAAGGTGTTTCTGCCTGCAATTTTTTCTCCTCTGTTCGCTGTCTAATTCACACATCCATGACACACACTCTGTAGAAATATGACGGTTAAACATTGTGAAAACATCCATGGATGATAGTCATACCATGTTGGGGCACTGTCTGAAACTATCAATTTTTTTAGTCATCCTTAGTGAGAAATGATTTGCTTTGTCAGGAGGAAGGAATAGATGCTTTCTGTCATGAAATACTCCTGGTGGGGATGGTGGTGTGTGTATGTGTGTTGGGGGAATGGGGTGTGTGTGGGGGCTTCCTGACTAGAAAACTGTTCTGCTATTTTTAATTTATGGGATACCACCAGACTAATGGCGTTTCTGGATCAGCAGGCTCTCCACAAGCCCAGATGCACTTGTTTGAAATAATCTGGACTCCACCAAGTGTGCTCAAATTATTTATGCTGCTTGCATTAGTAGGTGATCAAAATCTTGGAATTAAAAAATTAAAATTCAGAGATGACAGGTGATTGACAAAAATCTAAATATTTAATATAAAGCATGTTGATACAGATTTATGATATGTATATTTGTATAATATGCTTGTATATAATAAGAGTTGAGGCATGATACAGTGAGAGACAATATAAAATAATATAGCCTATACCTTGGCCTATATTTCATTCAACTTCAGAAAACAGAAACTAATACAGATGGCCCCTTCCCCACAGAAAATAATATTAACTGAAGAATCCAGTTTAAGTGGGCCTTAACAATATTGCGTGATGTCATCGTTACAGGAAATGTTGACATAGTCTTGAACTTACTGTAACCAGCAGAGCTCTGATGTTATCCATTGACCATTGATTTGCTCTCTGGGCCTAAGTAATAAAGGCTTCATCTTAAAATAACATGGGACCATAAAAGGCAGATTGACCAAACACAATTTATATGATTATATGAAATATTGATAAGACCAGTCTCCTCTTCCATCAGGCCTTTAAATGGACAGTTGACCAGCCAGCACTACACTCTGGTAAGTTACTGTACTTTGTTAAGCAGCATAGGATGTAAACATACAGGACAATCACTATAAACATGATCACATGTAATTTTGTATATTTTTCAACAAAAAAAAAGAACAATACGATTTGCAATACAGTGTAGTGTGTAGTTTGTGTAATAATTTTTTTTTTTTTTTGGTTTTATTCAACAACATTTTGAGTTTAATACAAAGACAACCGGTAACCATATCTGCATAATTCCCTGTGTATTTTTTATTTACTGTACATAGTGCGCATAGTAATGGAAGGTAAAACTACTAAAAAACATTGATGTTTGTCAATCCTTTTTTTTTTTTTTAAATCTGCAGCCACTTGGAACACATTGTAGCCTATGCTTTCACTCATGACTTTCCAACAAATGACAAAAAGGTGGTAAGTGTGAGTTGGGCTTCAGCTACTTTCAAGGTGTCAAGCTGATGGGTGTTTTTCACTTTTTTATTATTGAATGCCTGAGATCTTTGCTTGGATGTTTGTTGAGCCTGCATTGTTGCCGTGCCGTGATTTTGAGTGTGACTCCATATCCAGACCTCCATGGGTTGATACATTTGATTTCCATTGATAATTTTTGTGTGCTTTTGTTGTCAGCACATTCAACTATGTAAAGATGAAAGTATTTCATACGATTAGTTCATTCATTCAGATCTAGGATGTGTTATCTTAGTGTTCCCTTAATTTTTTTGAGCAGTATAGTTATTCACATAACATTTTTATCACATGGTATTAGCCAGATATATCAGCCAATTCCAAAAAAAAGTAAATAGAAATAAATTATTTGAGTTACAAATTAAAGGCAGGTTAGCCATTATCGAGAATGCTTGCTAACTCAAATCAAAACAAACTCCCTCAAAAGCTCCGCCACAGACATTGAAACGCATTGTGAAGCCAAGCAGCATTGCTGTGAGTGGTGTTCAACACTACGTTTATGTTACTATTTACAGAGCCAGGGCTGTGTAGAAGTATCGGATTTTTTTTTCAGCATGCACAGAGAACGGTAAGATAGCGTAAGGAGATATTTGGTGAATTTGACAAAAAGTGTCTGTTGCGGGTTTGGGTGTTGAGTGCAGGTACAGACTAAGCACACGGGAAAACACGCAGATAATAAATATACGAGTAACGCTCAGGTTTAATTACGCCATCCTCAACAGGAAAGCAACAATCACCAACAGTCACCCACACATAGACTCACTGATAAAAAACAGGTGCACACAATGATAATCAGTCAGACAGTAGTAATCATCGGCTGGTGGTTGCTAAGCCAGCAAGGATGAACGTGTAGAGGGCACGCCGCTTCCCGGCACTGTCACAGACGTTACATTAGCTTAGTGCCATTGTGCGACACAAGCAAATTGTAGTAAAAACTATTTTTTATCTTCTGAATGGCATGATCCATTAAGTGCACACGTTTCTCAAATGACAGATACTGAAAAAGTAGTTTTTAACAAGCGTTTAGTTGTTAGGGGGCGACGCCATGTGTAAGCATTCTTCCATCAACTGCACACATTCCTCTGATGAGAGCAGAGCAGCTAAGATGTTTATGCAAAGACGAAGCCTCACGCTTTCAACTTTCCTATCTTATGGATGGCAACTTTGATGCCATATTAGATGTGAGGCAACAAACTTGATACGGGTATTTACCAACAAAGCCATCTCACTTGTGGGCTGGCACAGTGTAAGAGGATTACATTTTTGCTGACGGGTTTAGGGGTACAACTTTTGGCTTTAATTGTTGATCCATTGGGCTAAAGCCAAGAAACATTCCTTGTGCTGTACAACCTGAAAGATAGCATTATCAGTGGAAAAAAAAAGACTCAAGAAAAGGTAAGCCTAACTGAGTATATGTGAGTTGTTTACTTGAGAATCCTTTCATCAAAACAACATAATAGTTTTAATAAAAACTATATGTAGAGTGTAAATAAAGATTCATCTCAAACCCTGTAAAGAAAGCCAATTGTGTGGATAACATCATTTTGACAAAGGCCATTTTATAGAACAGGGACATCATCCACACCTTTCTAAACATTGCGACTTCTTCTGCTCCTGCGAACAGAGGCAGCAGAGCAAACAGAAAGACAAGGGAGGGGGAGGGGTGGGTGGCAGGTTTTTCACCTGAAGGCAAATACTGTGGAGCCATACAGTAGGAACAGTGGTGCACTCCCACTTCCAGGAAGGCCTTCTTCGCTGTGATTAATTATTCAGCATGCAGCACAATTAGCCGCCGCCAAGCTATTTTTACATGCTCTGTTAAGATAGATTCAATGTACAAAAGCCCCACCCCCCTCGTCCCCACAAACAGCCCTGCCCCAATCCCCAGCACAGCAGCACTTACTTATTTATTTGGCACGTTAATGCGTTAGAATGGTATCGATGTATCTTTTATCCCCTGACTTATTCATCAGGGCTTTGAGTGAGTTTGTTTAGGGCTATTTAGCAAAAACATCATCAAATTTAGATTGGATGTTAGCTTGGCTTCTCTCTCTCGCTGATGTAATGACAATTGGACCATATTTATATGACAGCTTGAATGCAGATGGTGGGCATTTCAAAATGAATTGACCTCAAGGACCCAATCAAGCACTTAAATGATAAAAACGTAAGTAAGCAGGCCGATTAAGCATTAAGCAAGTAGACATTTCATATTGAGGTCTTACAGTACTATGTAAGTTACTTAGGCCTGTTCAAATAACAGAATGGCAAATCAGTAGGGCCTACTAATTGTATTGTGCTTTGTGAACTTTAATCATATTAATAATTACACTGCCTTTTTTGTAGAAAATGTTTTTCTTAAAAGTGTGACATATCAAATCAGACCAATTTAGGCCACCTGTCTAGCAAAGGGCTGTTACACTGTTTCAAAGGCAGGCATACTGTATCTCTCTCAGTACCCATTCACATTCTCTTGGTTTGTTACGCTTTAGGCTTCAGGCATTTTATTTCCTTCTTTGAGTGTGGTGTTTTTTTGCTCCTTTCCGTTTTTTCGTATTTTTATCAGCTCATCATTTTATCTCAATAAACGTTGATTTGATGAAATAGCAATGTGGGAGCCTTCTATCTGCAATCAGCTTTGATATCCTGGATGTCTGGCAGCAAAATAGATTTCCTTGATATATGTATGGGAAGGCTGCTTCAAGATTTCCTGCATGGAGAATGATTAAATTAAATGGAAAATTTTAGCACACAAGCAAAGACCAGCATACGTATGGTTATCAAAACACAGACCAAATATGTGGAGGTCACAAGGTTCCTAATGGGGGACAATATATAATTTATATAGTTTTATTTTCTTATGACCCCTTTGTGCTTTGTGCACAAAGGGGTCATGATCTATGAACAAATTATTTGGGGGACCTTGGGTTTTAAAAGCTTGAGCTTGGACTGCCCTAATTCATTTTTATAAACTCCATGTTTTTTAACCACTGAATTACAGGACCAGTGTTTAAAAAATTTAAACCATAAAAAAACATTAAAAAAACACACATATTAGCCATGTCGTTCACATGCCAACAAATATGGGCTTTACAAGTTTTATACTCTGTCAAACAGTGATGATAATTGGCATGCATGTTTGATATACATTAAGCGGAAGATTGATGCCCAAGTCCTTACTTGTGGAATCTTCCACTAGCAAGGGCTTTCAAGATGAAAGATATTGCTTGGTCCAAGCAAGATCAGTGGTGTTTTAAAATCATCTGCTGCCCTATTAGCATGAAAGTAAAATGTGTAACATAATTGGGTCTTGTTAACATGAAGGTTAATTCTATGCAAAGGTTGTTAGAAAACAGCATCGCAATGCTCAGCATTGCCCTTAAAGGTGCCATCATAGCATCAGGTCAAGCAGGTAATTAGGCCTTTTTAATGTTGGGGTGGGCTGTTTGATGCCATTAGCCCAACCTCTCACTTAGCTACAGTATCCCTAGTTTATCTCAGCAAGACCTCTAATGCAATCCCCACACCTCTGTCTCTTATTTCCCTACTGTGGTGAGGCCTGGACGGGGCTAGCTGTTCACTTCCACTGGGGGAGCGGATTAGAGCCCCAGGGGTCCCCAAGGAACACATGTCTTTAGGTGGGAGGGAGTTTTAAAAGCCCATCTGAAGCAGGCTTGTATGCTTGCTTGAGAACCTGGAACTGGGTGGATGGGGTAAGAGGAGAGAGGGCTATTGTAACTTTGTCTTTAATCCCTCTAATGAGGCTGGGGATCTTACCAAGGCTGTTTGCACCTGTAAAAGTGGCAGGGGTTAGCTACAGGGATAGCATGGAGCTAATGATCAACATGAGAACCTATTGGTTCAAAAGAAACAGACAAATCTCAGTTTCTAAGAGCAGCTTGAAGCATAGTGAAGATGACAAGCTTCAAAACAACAAAGTGCTCTCTAGAGGCCGACAATGTATGCTGTGTGCGTGTTTGTCTCTTCTGGTGTGTCTGGCTGTCTCCTAAAAGAACCTTTGCACAATGCATGGCCATGCTGCACTTGAGCCTGAATGTGTGTGTGTGTGTGTGTGTGTGTGTGTGTGTGTGTGTTCCATCACATCAGAGACATGACAGGCGAGAACTTTGATTCAGTCTGGCGTCTGTGGCGTCTGAAAGCGCAAAGGAACCGACCAAGAGCAAATGATATTCATTGAACTTAAACGCTCAGACTGGCTGGCCGGCCTTGTTGCGACCGCCGGTGTCATGTTTCATTATGACCTGAAGATGATCGGGTGTTGAGAGCTGAAAGGAGGAGGCTGACGGATGGAATGGAGGGATAGGATATGACAAAGGCAGCAGTGGTCGTGTTCATTAGAACATTTATAACAGACTCCAACTTTTGCATCTTATTGTAAATCAGGATTCAGTTTTACATTAATCTGTCATCTCTCTTTTTATCTTTAGCTTTATCTTCATTTTTCGTTTATTTTTATTCTTTACAATATCTGAATGAAATTGCCATGTTTAATTTAACAAATGTGGATTAACAATTAACTCTAGCATAGTATCATATTTATCAATAAACAAATGGCAGAAGATTTGAATTAATCACTTTCTCTCTTACACAAGTTGTGGGTCTGTTATTTGGCTAGAAAAACAGTGGGCCACAATGTAATTACATTCTGGGGCTTTTCAGACCAGCAGGCCACCATGCACAGTAATGATCTATTTCTAGATTCTCTTTATATACTGTATGTTTGTGTCCATTATGTGTGTGCATATTGACTGTATGTGCTTGTGTGTGCATGCATGTTGTGTATGGAATGTGTGCATGTGTGTTTGGAATGTGTGCATAATATATATATATATACATATATATATATATAGTCCTCACACTTCATACCAAAAGATAAAAGGTATTAAATTGAGATCTGATTACTCAGATCATGAGCATGCTCAGTGGGGTGTACAGTGTCAACAGAGACAGTAGCTCAGGGTGTGGCCACATTTGCTTTTAAGGGAAGCACTGCTCAGTGGAAGAATTCCGGTGTGATTTCTTTTGTCAAACACAGACCAAACAAAACTATGTTAATATCAACAGTGACCATCTTGCTCAAATATTGACTGATGGGAACCTATGGCAAATCTCAAACCTGTTGACCCACAAGAAGAAGGGGTCACCCATGCACATACTGCACAATCACTGCATACACACATGCATGTCTGATAACATTTAATAGCAGAGAAGAAATCATACATAAACATGTTGCTATTATTTTCTACTAAAGATAAACAAACTAGACCTACTGTATAATAATGAAAATTATTATTATTTTCTACAATGTAGTACTCAACAATAATCAATTCAAACACTACTTAATTTGCTGTTGTGTAGCGTGTTTGAAGAGATGGGTTAGTATACCGAAACATGAGAAAAGACACAAGCTCTCAATAAACAACACATAAGAAACACAATAACTAGCAAGACATCAAGCATAATACCCAACATTATACACCCTTCCCTTTGTCACACACACACACACACACACACACACACACACACACACACACACACACACACACACACCTACAAAATGAGTGATTGTAGAAACACAGCAGTGTGGCTGGGGTGCATTACAGATGTGGAAGGCTGCAGGCCAGTGGTCAGTACACCAGTTAGAGCCTCTGGATGTTACATGTTGTCACAGTATGTTGCATGGTCGTCCCGCTTGGGCCCACTACAATAGTCACAAGTCACACAGAATCAGAAAGTGTGAAAATATGTAAATAAATAAGTACAGTAAAAAATGTTTTTAAAAAGCTGGAAAAATCATGTGGATGAAAATATAACAAGAAAAAGCCTGTACTGTATGTGAAGAAGACGTCTTTATAAAAACACAACAATGGTGTCAAGCTGAAACAAAGGATGCGTTTATCAGTGCTGAATGGTAGATATTTGATTGTGTTCCGGGAGGGGATGTGGGGTGATTGGGGCAGCTGTGTGTCTTTATAAAGACAGAAATGTGAGGTTCTCCATTGTTCTACCCTACCTTGGGCGTCAAGCAGTTTTGACAAAGCACCATTATTCCCCGTCACCTTGCTCTGATAGTCAGATAATGAGGATGTTTTCATAGTGAGAGAGACGTTGACACAGAGAGGAAAGAGTCGTCAAACAGAAACATTGTTTTGTGCGAGCCAGTGGTGTTGTTGTTGTGGAGTGAATGGATTTGTCTCCTTTTGTTTCTGTTAATACAGTTTTTCTAAGGCTTGTTTGTGCCTCTGTCAACAGACTGATATTCATGGCGGCCTTGGCCTCAGCTCCTGCCAGTGCTTCTTCTGGAGTCCATTACGGGGTCGTTCTGCAAGAGCAATCAGCTCGCAGTGGGGCATACGGAACCAGACACAGTTGGACACTGTTGAAAGCGTGGCTGGCTTTCAGTGAGAATACAGGAAACAGTCTTACAATAAGCACTTGCATGTGAATGTGGATTAATATGTAAAAAATGATTGTGTAGGAAACAATAACTTGCCATAACCTATTGGCAACATGTCACTGTCTTGTCAAAAACACTCCTACACTCTGATTTTGAAAGCTTGTACTGTATATATATATATATTTTTTTGGCATACAATTTAATGTTTATTTAGCATACTGTAGTTGCAGAAATACTGAGTCATATCCTTGTCAGCTGTGATGAGTCATCTTATGTGCCAGTATATTTCTTACCATTAGATGGGTAGATCTCTAGCCTGGTGTAACCGAACCATTTTCACTTCGCAAATATGGGTTGGCCACGCTCCATTAGAAAGTGTTCGCTCTGATCCATTTTGAAACTATTGGACAGCTAGGAACCAATCGGCATTGCTATAACTATTTAGATCGCCTCATCTAGTTCTATCTGTCACGGATTGCGGTCGCTCTCTCTCTTCTCCAAGGCGGCACACTTCCTGGTGCTCCCCAAGCTGCCATCCGCACAGGAGACGGCGGATCTCCTGGTCAACCACGTCTTTCGCCTTCACGGCATCCCCCAGGACGTGGTGTCTGACCGCGGTCCGTAGTTCATCGCCAACACCTGGAAGGCCTTTTGCTCCGCTCTGGGGGCCTCCGTCAACCTGTCCTCAAACCCAGCCTTGTGGAGCACCCACAAGCCCGACTGCCCGCTGTCGGTCCCCACGCAGGATCCTCCTCCACCCCGGATCCTCGATGGAGGTCCCGTCTACACGGTCCGCCGGCTGCTGGACGTCTGCCGTCGGGGTCGTGGTCTCCAGTACCTCATCGACTGGGAGGGCTATGGTCCGGAGGAGCGTAGCTGTGTTCCGCAGGGCCGGATCTGTGACGCGGAGCTGGTCCGGGACTTTCACCGGCCCATCCTGGCCGTCCCGGCCGTCCGGGGGAGGGGTACTGTCATGGATCGCGGCCGCTCCGGCAGCAGACAGAGCCAGGCCGCCCATTCAGCACCGGACAGCACTGCCGCCACGTCGTCAGCCACCTAATGCACCCACGTGCAGTTGCCTCCTCCCCGCTTCCTGGGCGGAGGTTAAAAGGCTTTCCGTCCTGGCACCAATTGTCAGTCCATTGTATTTCTTCGATGCACGTACCAGCGATCGACCTACTTCTCACCCGCCTTCGCCTCATCAGGAAGAACAGTCTGCCGACCACTCGCCTGACGATCTCGACTGTCTTCCCTTCGCCGGACAGCCACGCCTGTCTT
>JAODUE010093124.1:0-13737 GCA_027564755.1 Amblyopsis hoosieri | reverse complement strand
ATGTACACGTGAAAATTATATATATGATATGTCTCACCTGTTTCCAGCCCCTAGGAAGGGTCGTCGCTGTGTTCTGATGGGGCCTGTCAGCATTTCCCTTCAGCGAGCGCCGGTACCACAGTCGGACTTTATTCTTTCGCAGAGTATTATCTAGAATGTAACTGTCCTGGCACTCCAGTCCATTGACGTTCATGTTGCACTGCATGGTTAGACTCTCTTCAAAGTACTGTTACATCTCTGCCTTCAATAGACGGTGTGGACCGTGCCTTCCTGTGTAGCTGCAAATAAACGTGTCACAGCGGAAAGCCACATCATGTGATAAAGGCTGTGGTAAACCTGCATCTGCACATCACAGTCACACTCACTTACACAGGTTATTCGCCTATTTTACCACCTTTTTCACTCCCTTTCCTTCTTGCAAAGAGCTGGCCTGCTGCTGTGAATGGGAACGGAATCTACTTAAGCCTTTCCCCACTCCCCTTAACCAGTCGCTTTCTTCTCGAACTCTTTGCAATTCGATTTATGGTCTGTCAGAAATCAGCAATGCATGAGGAACTGCCACCTCTGTGGTCCTCTGTTGCAGTGGCAGCTGCTTCCAGCCTCGACAGTTTCTCAATAGGCAGGCCTTCCTAACCTAAGCCTTACAGCCCTCTGCTCTGTCAGCCAGGGAGACTTGTCTGGAGAGGGTGAACAAAAGGCTGATGCAGCCCAGAGCCACTGACACACACACTCTCTAGACAGACAGCATGGGTCATTGGGTCAAAAGCATCAGACACAGTTGGATCAAAAGGCCCGCAGTCAGGGGACATGAAAATACATAGGTGACGGCTTTAAGAAAATGAACCCACGGTCCAATGGAGCCTCATTGTATACCATCTGACTTTGATCTGTAGAAAAAGTATTTAAAAAAGCAAGATAGTCTAACGGTTATAGTGTTGTCGACTCCCAGACTTAAGGCTGTGTGTTCCATCCACAGATTACCTATAGAATTGTGCAAGCTGCTCAAACTCCTACCTTCTCCCTAATATGTTGTACTTATTAATAATTCATACAAACTAAAATGTTTCTTTCTGTACGTCGCTGCCAAATTGTAATTGTAGTCCCATTAACCTAATAATCATTTGTGGGTATGTTTCCTAATTGACAACATATCTAACCACTACATGCAGTCAGTCGACTGAGACCGTAACAGGCTTTCCCCGTATGATACAGTGTACACGTGTAACCCTTAAGCAATAACCATAACCCTGCTACCATGGGACTTTATGGAGCACAGGAATCCTACTCTGAGAGGACAGTACTACTAAGTGTCAGCACGCGCGGTCCTATTTTAAGCAAGCAATTCTAGTTTTTTTGCAATATGCATCAAGCCCATCCACACTGCAATTACAATTACAAATATTCAATGTTACACATTATTTACGGATATTTACAAAAACTGACTATTTCCTTTCACACAATGACACACCATAGCCTACACATTTCACTGTTAATTATTTGTAAGACCCGAGGTGATAAATATACATCACTTAGCTCTCCAATATACACATTTACAAATGTTTCCAAAAAACACATTTACTATCAATGGCAAGACTAACCTATTGGCTATGTAAATGTAGTCTTAAAAATATAAATGTGCAAATGTGTTTTTTGGAGCGTTAAGTGATGTTTTTGTTGGACTAAAATAGGTTTCACACTGTTACTGTATGTTCCTGAAAAGTCTGAAGCTGTACAATCATATTCAAATCTGTTTTCTTTAAAAGGACCCATTCCATGAAAACCAAGTATTTCTAGTTGTTTTTGGAATTAGCAATGTCGATGTGACACAAAGTAGTAAGTCTTTCAAAGTGGACTGTTAGCTTTCTGGTATGTATTAGCTAAAAAAAGGGAGAGTGGCGGGGGAACAGGCAAATGAGAGAAACATGCATATGTTGCGTAGATTACTACACAGTTTGTTTGGTAATGCCCCTATGAGGATATGGCCAGCTATGTAGTATCAGCAAAATATGCAAGGCAAGGAACTGATATTGATCGCCAGTGCACAAACTGTAATTAAAAGTTTAATGTTCAACATTTCCAGATGACCAAATCTGTAAATCTATTTTTTGATACAGTAACTGCACCATAGCATTAACAAGTTAAGTGCAAGACAGGCATATTATCAAGAGTGATGTGCACACCAAAAACTACATAAGATTAATATAGGCTATTGTTCAGAAACCATAAACGGATTAGAAATAGGCTGCTTAAATAATGTTGTGTTGATTTACTTAAAGTAAACATTGCTCATTGATAAAGATGTACTCGCGTGTCATACCGAAATTGTATCCCCTGGCAGAAAAGGATTGCCGTTTTTGGTACCACTAGTAATAATGTTTTTATCTGGGTCAGTGATCAGTCATATCATACAAAACATTTAACGTTACGTCCATGATAATAAAGATATAATATGTCTTTGTTTAATTTTAACGTTTCTTGTTTAACCGAATAGCCTATCACTTTGTGTTGTTGCTAGCAGCTAGCAGATCTATCATAGCCTTGTAGCAGCAAGAACGGCTGCGGTTTCATGCTATGTAACCCTTTATTCATTAAGTAATACGTGCTTATGGGTACATGGCTGTTTAGCGGGCAAGGATGGCTGCGATGTTGTGCTGTGATATAATTTTACCTTCATTCATGAAATAATGTGCTTAGTAGATACATGGCTGGTTATCAAAACTTAACACTGTTCCTACACAGGGCTGTGTGACCAAGCTGCGGCTGTGTTGTTAACACAAACCACAATTAACTACATTCTGCCACCTGTATCCTTTACTGTAGTTTGGACGGCGAGGCGGAATTCATGCGCAATATTAACACCTTGAAAACACTGCTGAAATGAAACCATATGTGGTCCAAAACCCATAAAACTGTTCAAACCGCGTTTGAGTAGCCTGCACCAGTACTAGCAGTAAAACAGTCGTAGCCTCACGTCAACACAGCTACATGGAAGTCGGGGCGGGGTGGGCATTGACTTGTTAAATTTAAAGCAACGGTCACTGAAATCAGACCATTATATAAAGAGTTGTTGTATGATGTGCTCTTCCACATAAACTGTGGTATTTTCACCTAAGCTTGTCAACTACATTGCATTGAAAAATCAAGGAACTGTGCAACAAGTGAAAAGGAGCATGAAATGACTCCTTTAAAATGCTGATAAAATACTTTAAAAGTTGTAATTTATGTCACTGAAGACACAGAAGTTCCCATTATAAAATGCAACTTCATTAAAATACATATGTTCATTTCGGGAAACCAGGTAGTTTGATGTGGGGAATTTTTCACCTCTATCCCTGTGGCTGACACAGTATAGCCACCATTCATTTTACAACACAGCAAAAGCCGTTAAAGTTCAAAACCACAAATTGTTAAGCCTGACTCATTTAAGTAGGAATGGCAGTGCAGTTTTATTTCCTTGGTCTATCAAACACAGCAAGTATGTGGGAAATGTACACAAATAGAGCAGCGAAACCGAGAGTGGCAGTTAGTCAGAGCAGATAGGTGATGATACTAAAAGATGATTAATGTTTACTTGCACTTAGAAATGTTATGCATTTGCATATAGTCATGCTGATATTCTTTCATGATCACATTAGTAATGTCTCATTTTACATGAGACTATGAGAAAACTATTTTCAAGAACAAGATGAATGAACAAAAGCAGATAGTATACCGTAAAAACGTATATTTGGAAATGTTTTATTGACCAAATGATATACATATTTGTATACAATAAATAGTGCAGAAAGACAATATTGTACGAGCACCAGACACGAGCGAAAAACAGTATTTACATTAAGCATGTAATTAGATGGACATTTACTTTACAATTCTGCATTTTTTTTAAATTCAACATCTATTTATAAAGTAATAGTACATTCAATGGTCGGGCAGTTTTAAGATGATGTGTATACAGACCTCCAGTCAGAAATTTCACACGAGTATTATGTTATCTTTGGATGCTTGTTCATTCTTAAATAATAATTAAAAAAGGTATACATTTCTCATGTTTCTCTATGGAACATTACTCAACATTGGAGCTAAATGTGCCTTAACATTTGAGCTAAACATAAACCCCACTTGGACACAATGTCCTCATAGGGTAGTAGCATAGCATAGCAAACTGCAATTATGGTTGTACATTCTGAAACACTGCAACAACACCTCTGGACTGATCCAATGATGTCTTAGTAATGAATACATATTCATGTAATATGGGAATGTGATTGTTTTGAATTTAACTTAAGTGGGCGCATTTGTAAAAAAGGAATGACAAATGCAATACCATCAAACTTTCCAAGTTCACATTATGCAATGATATTGCATTCTTTAACTGTTAAGGTTTGCCTGTAAATGCAAATATATTTAATTCTGCTTCAGTTTAGCTTTCTATAGAAATCATTTAAAAATAACCTAAGCTATGTTGGCCTATATATTTTAAATGCAAAACATCACTGATGCTACATTTCGTGTGTGTTTATTGACCAATAATACCCAATCCTTAACAATAAAATGAATTCAGTGTAGAAGTTGTTTATGCCACGACAGGGTGCAGAAGTTGCCTATTCAGATTAAGAGCTATTAAAGAAAAGTAAACGTCAACTGAGAATAAATGAAACTACAACCTCTTGCTGGATATAAATCCTGAATGTTTCTCTTTACAGCACCCATTTAAAGAACACATTGAATAAACAATGCGTCACATCACATGAAACACAGTGTACACAGTGACAAACGCAACATGGTACAAGCATTTTACGCACACGTGGACACATGTCTATCCCCTAAGAAAAACACACTAATAGTGATACACAGCTTACATGCAAGTACAGAAATTAAATCATAAAATTAAATTTTCTCAAATTAATTGTTATTGAAATATTGATTAAATTTGTCTGTTGATAAAAGTGTGTGCATGGTGTAGTATTTTTATATATACTGTATTTGTAGAGCTCCAGTGTGAATAAATATAATTAAGAGTGTAACATCATAAATAGAAAATATACATATATTGTATATAATGTGTCACCGCATTTCGCATTTAGGTATTTCAGTACGGTGTTGTATTTAATCAGTTCAAGGCTTTTGTTTACAAAAAAATACATCTAGCATGGGCAGCTGTAGTCTAATTAGTAAGTAAACTTCTCTTAATAAAATCAGAACATGGGATGTCATTAGAATGATGGCCAACCCACGTGTCCATGTGTGTCCAGGAATCAGGCGAAGCAGTACGGGTGTTCTACTCAGTAGACTAATCTTCATGAAGGTCTTTTAGCATATTGCCAATATTATAGTAAAACTACATATGGCACAAAACATCATTGTGCAATATCAGGATTTTGGCACTTGAATGTATGAGGTAGCAAAATAATCTCTATTTACATTGTATAATCACACTTTTCATGGCATCTCCTGCCAAAGTTCAGTCATAGTTGGGCAGGTTACCAAACAAATATGAGGCTAGACTGCCTAAACACTTCCGGCAATTGTTTGGCACCAACAGCAAACCTGGTCATGTCATGAGAGTGCGGCAGTTTGATCGACCTAAAGTCAGTTAATCAGTCACACTGCCAGCACCAGAGTTGATCTGCACAGGCGCAAATCTAGCTAATCCTTGATGTCTTTGATGACAGTCACCTGGGAGATGGTCTTCTTGACCCGCAGGGCGGTAAGTCGAGCAGCAGCATTGCCATACCAACACTCTCTCATCAGCTTTCCCATCACACGCAGAGCCTAGTGAATCAGAAAGAAATTCTTATAGCTAGCTATAGAGACTAGTTGATGTTTACCAGCCAAAGATATTGTGTACATCTTCAGTCTTCACACTGCCAATGTCAAGTTTTTTGTTCTGTTGTTATTTCTGAGCAAGACACTGATCACCTGCATACTACTGCCTACTCATTGATTTAAGGAGGAAACTCAAAAATGTAGTGCCTTTATTAAAAATATAAATTAGTGCTTTTTCCTGTTTCAGTAGGTAGGTGTAGTGTAGGTAACACAGACGTTTTGAGACAGCCACAGATTTCACACATTTCTGAATCGAGTTTGATAGTAACTTTTTGGCCAAACAGGCCTATGAGCTCAATTTAACTTGCATACCTAATCGTTTTATTGACCCTAATAAACTCTATTGAAAATATATATCCCTAGCATTTAAAATATATTTTCAGTAAATAATATTATTATTATTATTATTATTATTATTATTATTATTCAGTCACCTCACAGCTTTGCCACTGGTTAGGAATGTTGGGTCTAAGTTTCTGATCACAGACCACCTTTCTCATATCCTCGATGGAGGGATCTGAAGGCACCAGGTCATAATAAGGCAGCTGAAAATCCTCGTTGAGTCCTGTCAACCCAAAAAACTAGTAAGTAACCGTAAAACATTTATGGAACACACAAACGTGAAAAAAAGTTGTTTCATTTGACATTGATGATGCGGTGAAAATGTGTGATCCTACAATTACAGGATAAGTGCAATAACATTTTAAGAGAACAAATTACCATGATCAAATTATATATCTGTGAATATTAACGTAAGCATGCTAGCGTGTGTGTATACTCAAGTGTGTATGCATGAATTAAGGTACCCCTGACTGAGCATCTGCGAGCCAGTTCCCAGAATACCAGGCCCAGAGAGTAGATATCCGCCCGCTTGAATGACTCAAAGCTGTTCATATTGATCGTCTCATCCAAGATCTCTGGAGCCATGTACCTGCACAGGACACACTCATCAAGGTCTAATTAAATCAAACAAGCTTGTTTACTACCAACTATTTTATATTTTTCTCATAGACCAAGTTTCTCATCTCTCAATGCAGGGCTTTGTCATAAGTTTCAGGGCTTTAAATTGTAAATGCACATTAATTGGCATGACTAATCAGGAGCAAATGCAAAAAAACTTAAAGTTAAAGTGTAAGGTAAGGTAGTTTTTTCTAAGGAAAGCTTGCTAACATCAAACTCAAATCAAAACAAAAACACCTTTCCCAATGACATAGGGTACTCCATCGGAAGCTCCACATTGGAAATGCATTGTGAAGGCTAGGATATTGTTGTTGTTGTTGTAAGCTGTGTTCGCCACTTTGTTTGTGTTCCTATTTACGGAGCCTGGGCGGTGTAGAAGTACCTGGTTATGTTTTCAGCACGCACAGCAAACAGTAAGATTGAGAGGAGATAATTTGTGAATTTGACAAAAAGTGTATTATATAACAATCGCTTAGTTACTATACCTTTAAATTGGATTGGAAAGCACTAAATTGAAGTTAATGGACAATTTCTGTCAACTTATATAAGATATGTTTACATGTGCAGCATAATAATTTGCAGTTTAATAAAATAGATGTATGGGTGTATACTATATAAAAACAGAAAATGTAACTGAACATACAGTGGTAAATAAATTGACATAAATAGAAATATTAAAAAAGAGCAGAAATTTCACATTATTTTCCCGTAAGGTTACTCTGATAAATTATTACCTTGGAAAAAAAAACCTTCTGAGCTAACAAACGCGGTAAACATCGGTTTCACCTTGTAAACAAGCTCACTGGTGGCTATTCACTCGTCAAACCCCAAAATTAAAGCAATGTCTGTGTCCTTTAGTTTCAACATTGCAACATATAATATTATTAACAATACTAATATTGTGGTTCTGCGCCAGAGCATACAGTGGAAAAATATAGTGCAATGTTGTCATTATGTTTAGGCTCTGTTAAAAAGAAAGACTATAATGAAATAGGTAAGCCCAATGCATTATAACAGCAGGCAGACAGGTGTATATGGTATCATGGTTTTATGTCTTCTGTCGTCAAGCTCGATTTTGTGGCCTTGGCAACCGCTGATGTCACATCACAACATCAGTAACAAACACAGCTAAGAATAGCAGAAGGCCAATGGGTCCAGTGCAGTGTTTCTCAAATGTGGGTAGCTGGGTACCTACAGTGTGGGCACCGGGAGGTTTTACGAAGGTACATGAGAAAGATTAAACAATGTATAATTAAAATGTTTATAAATCATAATAATTATTTAAATAGTTTATTTAAACAGTAATCTTAATATATTTAATACAGTGAAATTGTGTGCTGTGATGAAGCCTAATAGATGGTTAACTATTGTTATTTTTCATGATCATCATCTCAGTGTCATAGCTTCCCATACTAGAATAATGCATCAACAAAACTATATCTGTAACAAAACAAGTATCAGTCAAATCTACTAATGACAAGGGGTGGTCTAAATAAAAGTTGTATTTATTTATTTATTTAAATTTAATTAATACATTTTTTCCCCATTTAAAACTAATTATTTGAAAGTAGGCACAATTGCAATAGCTGTGCACACTTCACAAAAAGGGAGCCACAAATAGAGAAATATATATAAACTGTGTGAAATGAGGTCACCACGTTATATTGAAGAAAGAAAAAAAAAACTTAAAACTAATGAGTCCCCTACTCCTACCACATCTTAAACTTACATCACATTAACTCCCAACCCCTTCCATTACCACAAAAAAGAAGGCCTTGTTATCATCAACCATCTTTGTAAAGCCTTACATCTTTCTCAGATATAAAACAACTGACAATGAAGTTCTTGTTTATGCTAGTGACCTCCGCCAGCATGCAATAAGCTTCAAAGTGTATGCATTTAAAGACCTCAGGCTTTCAAGCCCTGTCCAACTTTGTAACAGTTATATTTGTATTTTATTTTTTAAGTGTTATATCTTCCTTGTTTGCAAATATACAGTACATGTCTACATTAGTGCTAATAATAGCTCCATTCTACCTCTTGGTTCCAACTCTGTGGTTGGACGGTATATCTATGGTGTTGGTGCTGGAGTCGTGCTTCACTGCCAGTCCCAAGTCAGCGATGACTGCTGCGCCATTCCTCTTCACCAGAACATTCTTAGACTTTATATCTCTGTGGGCAATCGCAGGCTTCCCTGAAAAGCAGCAGGTTAAACAGGATACTGTACACCCTTTTTAGGGAAGGACACTTTGGTGTAATGATACATGTACTATAACAGTTTTCCATGACAGTAATTCCTCTATGCACATATAGCATAGCTTGATGCGTCCGCGTAGCTTGCGTAGACTATGAACAAGCCCTAAGCCTAAATCCACCTTCTTAGAGTCTTACCCTGAGTGCCTATTATTTCCATGTGGAGATGTGCCAGGCCACTAGCAATGGAGGATGCCAGGATGACCATGCCTTCCACAGAGACAGTGTACCTGTTTAGGTAGTCGAACAGGGAGCCATGCTCATGGTATTCCGAGACCAGCCACAGCTGGGTCCACGAGCCATTATCTGCACACAACAACACTGTTTACACACACCTGCACATACGAGAATCACAGAGCTTTCTTTGTATACAGTTACCAAGAGATAAAGAGAGTGTGCTATTCTCAGAAATGGCAGCCGTGCCTTTGTTGTCAGCAGCTACGAAGCCCAAGATGTTCTCATGCCTCAGCATGATGGTCTGATAAATCTCTGCTTCCCGGAACCATGACCTCTCATCTCTCGAGGAGAATATCTTCACTGCCACATCCTCCCCGCGCCACTTCCCACGCCACACTTCACCGAATCGACCCTTCCCTATGGCTTCCTGCAGGACGATGGTGCGAGCTATGGTCCTCTGGACCAGCAACGGTAGCCCTGCCGGACCAAAACGGAAGGCAGTATTAGCAAAACCTTCAGTTACTTTAGAGCTAAGGTGTTCTGGGACATGTTTTTGGCCCCAGTTACGAGTAAAGCTATACTAAGTTCTGTGAACCTGCAAAAGATTATAATGGAATCCAAACAAAAACAAAGTTTGAACTCTGCTCTCAGGCTTCAGGAGAGGAGCTCTATGGCCTGAAACAGAAAACAAACCAAACAGAGGCCACATTAACAAACAAAGTAAATGGATAATTAATTGAATAGACATTATAGGCCAGGAAAGAGAAAAATGGCTGAACATCAAAGTATCTGCAACAGATAATGTTGTATAGGTTAGGTATGTAGTTGAAAATACAGTCAAATATCAAATTATGGGAAATATTGAAAATGGCACATGTAAATGAATAAGCTTCAATAAGTAATAGGCTACTTGTTTTCCAACCATAAATAATGACCAGGGGTCTCATTTATAAAAGTGTGTGTAGAATTCACACTAGAATGTTGCGTACGAAAAAAAAAACAAAGTGCGTGCGCACAAAAATATTCTGATTTATAAAATCAAAGCAAATCCCACGGCAGTTTTCCTTTATATATCACAATTTACTTTACATCTAGCATATGTGATCGAGCGTCTTGTCCCACCAAATTAACGCCCACACTTGTCTATAAATGGTCACTGAAACTCCCTGAATAAATATTAATTGATGACTGCAATGATGGCAAAACCCAACAGAAACCCGACAAAAGTTATTTCACCCAATCACTAGAAATTGGTGGTTAGTGGGGAATTCATTATGGACAAAGTTTGAGATACTGATCTAATATGACTTCTACAATTCTCTTCCATCCAACACCAACAAAAGGCACGAAGACGTTCATATGTAGCCAAGATATAGTTGAAAGTAACGTGTAGGAAAAGCACACCCATGCATTTAACATTCATGTATTGTTTTCCATAGATTTAGCATAAAAGCAAGGCATTCGATGTGGAACGTTCTGTAAGGGTGTCCAACCAATATCATAATTGTTGTATGTATCAATTCAGTAGGTATTGTTCCATAACATGGCAAAACTAATAAGGCCAACATTAAAACTAAAACACAAATATACAACTGCAAAACTTATAGTCAGAACAAAACACACACAAGGCAATGGATTTTGGGGAAAGGGGGTGTGGCATAGTGCTGTCAAACCTTTTGAGAGAACAAGAGATATTCTACAATGTTTTTTTTCTCCAAAAAATAATGTTATTGTTTTACACATTGTTGGCTCGGCTGTCTCACTGTACTAATAATAAATAGCCTATATTTAAAATTCATAGTTTAGGTCTGGCGACGTCACTGCTGTACGAGAGGTTATATTTCGATCTGCTTTTCATAATGTTATTCATTTCAAAACATCAAGTTTCTTCCTTCTGCCATTGGAGTCGCAGTTTCCCCATTTTGTCCAATTTTTGTGCATACGCATGGTTCAAAGAGTGCGTTGAGGACTGCACATTTGCCCGTCAAGTTCGTTTTTTATAGATCCCAACCTTTGCATGCAAAGTGGTGTATGCGCATTTCTAGACCCGTTTTGTGCATACGCAACCTTTATAAATGAGACCCCAGACCAGTTTCAACTAATGTTTGAATGTTGTTATTTGACAATGGTTGCAGAGATGTTTGTAGGACTTACATTAATGCATAGATTTGGATGCCCATAATATGCCAATTATTGTATATTTCTTGAACAATTTGCATAAATTAATGCAGGTTTAAAGTTAAGGTCAAAGCCTTACCCATAGTTGATTTTATGTTAAAACTACTAAGCCAAAGCTCAGGGCCATGGACTATATCTCTCTTACCAGAGCCAGAGCCAGACGTGCTCAAGTCATAAATCAGTTCTTTAAGACACTTGTCGGGAGACATGAGCATCTGGTCATCCAGGGGGTCTTCTGCATCCTGTTGGCTGGCTCTACCGTAGCCACAGCACTGGCCTTGCACAGCAAACACCACAAGCAGAACGCCCACACAAAGCAGGCAAGAGGGGACCACAATCACCACCGCTAGTTCCAGTCTGCCCCAGCCAGGCTCTTCCAAAGGCTTCTCTGTTAACATACATGGACACAGGACAATTCACAATATAAAGGCACCATTTATTGTCATTCAAATACCCATGTGGGGAATAATATCCCCAAATGCTAACTGTTATTGCAAGAGAATAGAAGAATATTATATCTAGAAATTTTTTTCACTGTAACGATTGCGACCTCTAGTGGTCCATATTCATGATAATATACATTGTGCATTTATGTTGCAGTAACTAAATAAATGTATGATCAAGTGAGAAGGCACTCCAAATCTTGTTGTCTTTTTATTGTAGCTAGATTAATCTGTGAAAGCTAGGAGGTCATTCAGTGTTTATGAGAAGGAAGGATGAGGCTCTTTTGGTTCCTTCCTACCATTAAACAATGTCTAAAATATACACATACATTTGAAATAGTAGTGTTCTGATCTACACCGTGATACCGGATAATAATTTGTGTTTTGGAAAAACACTAATCTCTGACATTTCTAACGCTGTCCTTGGATCTGTCTGTGGGTGGAAAACCTGCCCGCAAAGAGAAATATCATAGGAGCTCAGTGTCTGTTAAACATATTGTGTTCATATGGTATCTTGATGAGCTGTAAAGAATATGGTGAAAATGAGATCAATCAAGTGTATTCTAAGAACATTTAGTGTATTTAGTAGGTTTTATGTTATGTTGTTTTCTTGATACAAGTTGTGGAATGTCTTTATCAAAATAGACTTGCAACATCTACAGAATGATGGTTTACTCTCTGAAGAGACTGAAGAGATCTGAACTAACCCACAATTATGTATTTCACCAGACAGCTTTAACCTTTTACCTAGAAGGATTTCTTCACGTCGTGTCCGAATAGAACAAGGCAGACTGCAAAACAAGTCAAGACTCCTCTTTCCTTTGACCCATAGAACATTATAATATATTGCACGGTTTGCACCTATATTTTTTTCTGGGTGAACATTTTGAAATTAGAAGGTAAAGGAAGCTTAAAGCCAAATGATACTTCTTACAATGTAGTGACAGTGTTATAAGGTTTAAGTATTTATTATAGAAATATTTACAGCATCATGCTTCTGAACATGTTTTTCAAAAGTGAACAGCATACTGTAAATTATAAATGTACAGGCTATTTACATTGGTGTGTACTGCTGTAAAAAAGTTAAATATTTTAATATACAGTACATGTAGTTTTATATGACTTTAAAATGGATTTAAAAAGATGACAAAAAGCAACTTTTTGGTTCAATTTTTCTTATCTAACTAGCAACAATAATAGATAGATGAGGAGAACATATCGATTCTGGTCTCTTTTCTATTGGAACACATGAATACAGCCCTAGGGAGATGTCCTTTCCAGTCAGATACAGTCTAAACGCACACTTTCTTACCCCGCAGTTCAACACTGGGTCTACAGCAACAAAGCCTTCTACTTTACATTATTCATCTTCTATTGATTATGTTCATTCACCAGCAGCACAAACATTTTATATTTGTAAGTGGACCATGCTTCTGTCCATGAAATCAATGTGGCAACCAGGGAGAAGTGTTTTAAATTGTAGAGAACACTGGACAAAAAAGTGGTGCCTGGGCTCTGGTTCATGTCAGTTTAAACCATCATTATGATAGAAACAGAAAGCAATCAAAATGTAAAAACTGTAAAAATAAATAAATAATAATAAACATTACTGTACATGTCATCACTAAAGACACCAACCATCTTATGTTATACAGGCTTATGTCCCATCTGGATCATAATAAAGCACAATGAACGTTTCAAGATTCAGGACAGGCTGCATACATCAGATATGTGACAGGCCTTTAACTTCTACAGGCCTGGCGAGGTATTTATAAATCTGAGGGAAGGTTCATGCACTGGCAAGCTGTAACCTCTGCCGGAGGTATTACAGTATCTCACAAAAGTGAGTACACCCCTCACATATTTGCAAATATGTGAGCATATCTTTTCATGTGACAAC
>JAODUE010093113.1:0-13739 GCA_027564755.1 Amblyopsis hoosieri | reverse complement strand
TTTTTTTTCTGGATAGTGCCCAACTGACTTATGGGATAGCGTAGTGTGGAACGTTTGTACACTACAGAGGTAGTACGTCACTCGACTACTACCAACTGCTTACTGAGTATTCGGACATACTGCTAATTGTGACATACTACTTTTTGCCTACTATATAGTAGACAAGTACGGGATGCAGCCATGGTGATTTGGCATTACAGGGGCTGCACAAGACAATGGCAAAGCTGCCTCTAAAACCTATTGTCTAAAAGCAAAAAAATACACCATGAAATTTAAAGGTGCAACGTTGTACCATTTTTGGTACAAAAAATTGAACCAAAAAATTATAAAAATATTGAAACTAATAGATAAATATGAAATAAATAAAATGCTGTATTTCAATAATTTTTTTGTTTTAATTTGAACTCAGAAGAGTTTGAAAGTTAGTCAATGCATGGAGGAATCAAAATATGTTGTAAACAAAACTATACACTATTTTACCATCTTTTACATAATAAAACACAAAAAATAATAGGCGTTTTTTTGCATTTTAAAAACATAAACAGTGAGTTCGTTTTTTTTTTCCAAAAATATTTTGTGATATTCCAAATTGTAGCTGAGAGGGTGCTGATATGCTTAAAATGCTTTTAGAAGCCATTACTGTATATGAAAGTAGTGAAAAGTGGCCAAAGACCCTTAGGTCTTTTGAGGGTTAATCTGAGGATTAAACTGCTTTTTAAACCTTCTTTTTGGGGAAAAGTCACCAAACGTTTTAAGCGACCCCCCCCCACACACACACACACACACACACACACACACTTTGACTTTGAGAGAGATTATTTATAGGAGAAAGTATAACTTTATTGGAGAAGCACCAGAGACATTAAAGAGGAGACAGAATCATTTTATAGGACAGGTACCAGAGACATTATATAGAGGAGACATATGACATCACATTAATGTCAAAACTGTTGTTTAAAATAAATTAAAGCATACCCTAATATTTTGAGAAAAAGTTAAATAATTAAAATTTAGAATAAAAATTGAAAAATAATTTGAGATTTAGGACGTTCTTCAGTTAAAAACACAGCCCTTATTCATTACAGGTAGGTCAACACCAGGGTTCGAACCTTTGAGCTGGGAGCCAAACATCAAGACCACTGGACCATCCTGTCCTTTGACTTAACTATACCTTTTCAGCAAAGTCTTATCAGCGCTATAGTTCAACCCTGAACTGTTACTGTCAGTCTCTAAGACAATTTACTGTTTTAGTCCTTGGTTAAGATAAGTCTTAACAAGAATGAGTCTTATCTTATCAGCGCTATAGTTCAACCCTGAACTGTTGACGCTGTTACTGTCAGTCTCTAAGACAACTTACTGTATTAGTCCTCGGTTAAGATAAGTCTTATCAATAATGAGTCTTATATTATCAGCGCTATAGTTCAACCCTGAACTGCTGACACTGATACTGTCAGTCTCTAAGCCAATTTACTGTATTAGTCCTCGGTTAAGATAAGTCTCATCAATAATGAGTCTTATATTATCAGCGCTATAGTTCAACCCTGAACTGCTGACACTGATACTGTCATTCTCTAAGCCAACTTACTGTATTAGTCCTCGGTTAAGATAAGTCTTATCAATAATGAGTCTTATATTATCAGCGCTATAGTTCAACCCTGAACTGCTGACACTGATACTGTCAGTCTCTAAACCAACTTACTGTATTAGTCCTAGGTTAAGATAAGTCTTATCAAGAATGAGTCTTATCTTATAAGCGCTATAGTTCAACCCTGAACTGTTGATGCTGTTACTGTTAGTCTCTAAGCCAACTTACTGTATTAGTCCTCGGTTAAGATAAGTCTTAGAATGAGTCTTATTTTATCAGCGCTCTCTTACCTCTATGTTACTCTTTGCTCTCTGGCAGTGCCTGCAACGTCTCCGGCGCCGGTCTCTACTCCGGCCTCAACATGACGTTGGCACAAAGCCACAAGAACATCAAGAACTACGAGAACACCACTCTGTTCTACGTGTCATCCTTCCAGTACCTGGCTGTGGCCATCATCTTCTCCAAAGGAAAGCCCTTTAGGCAGCCTAGCTACAAGAACTGTAAGCAGACTCTGCACTACTTACTCAATGTTTTTCGTGTAAAGTTGTGCACATACTGTAATTGTATTTATTCATTTTCATTTTCAAGGTCCTTTCATGGTCTCATGCGTCGGTTTGTATGGCTTCCTCTTTATTATCATGCTGTACCCCGTGGCTGCTATCGACAAGGGCCTGGAGGTAAACACACAGACTTATTGCCGTTGCCGATATGTTGATGGGCTTTTAGATATCAGAAGGAGAAACAATTAATGTTTGGATTGATGTGCTCGAGATTAAAGGGACTGGAAAGTGCAAACATTACATTTCCTGTATGGTATCAAATATGTTTATTATTAAACCATTTATTAATATAAAAGAGTCCAAAAACTGGCTAAATAGCTTTTTGGGGACTAAATCTCCATAGGTCAGCTGATACCTTCTTACTGATTGGGTTTTTTGAGTGTATGCTGTTTGCTGACATCGGCAAGTTTCCATTATAGCTCCGCCCTACTTCAACCCAGGCCAGTACAGAGAAAATCTGTTCTGAATTGGAATGAAATGCTGAACTGGGACCTTTTTGGATGCTCAGTGTACTGTACGTGTTTATCTGTGCTTATCATAAACAATATAGTTTGAAGACTGTTTACCGGCTCCCGTTAGTGCCCGATATACTTGCTTTTGTGCAATGCGTACAAGTAGACAAGCTGCTGCGTCGTGAAAAGCAATATTCACATACTTGCCTGTGTACCTTGCGTGTGCTTGGAGGATGTAAAATATATCCAGTAGGGGGCAGATCAGGGCCAAATCATCCCTGGCCGAAACCAGAATATTGTCCTTGACTATACCTTAGAATTCTCACAACAACAACCAACATGTCAAAATGTGGAGCAGCATGGAGACATCGTATAGTCGGTAATTACAGACTAGCTCTACTAACTTCTCTGAAGAACTTCCCGCCATTGTTTTTCAGAGACTACTGTTAATCTGTCTCTCCGATCCTGATTTACTGCCCCCCCACGTTCGTGTGCTGCATTGCATCACGCGTAGCGTTAAACTCTTACTACGCTCCAAAGGAACGCAGGATACGCGGCCGATGACACGCGGTAGCCATCTTGCGTACACACAGTTAACAGCAAGTATATCGCAGGCTTTAGATGTTGTGGGCATGCCCTGTGATGCGGCTGTGACGCCTCCTCATGCACCTGCCTTTTTCCTCCCCCTCAGATTGTGTGTGTTCCCTATGACTGGCGCCTCAGCGTTGTCGTCATTGTCATAGTGAACGCGGCTGTGTCTTTCATGCTGGAGGTAATATGCTGCGGCAACACCTTGTTAGCATCATTGGCTTTTTATCGAGTGGCCTTACAAGTGCGCCGTTTGGCGTTCACGCGATGAGACCTCTTTTAATTGTGTGTGTGTGTGTGTGTGTGTGTGTGTGTGTCTTGAAGCATGCAGTCACAAATATACCAGTGATTTGCACGTTTGATTTGCCTTACTTTAATCTGTCTGTGAAGCTTTGCTAAACTTTTCATTTGATTGCTGATCTTGCATTGGTTTCTCCCGAGTGTCTAGTGGTTCACCCTCCCCACTTTGTATGATCAGCCGCCATCTTCTTTCTCCTGTCTTCTCACCCCCCCCCCCCACCCACCCACCCACCTCCACTGAACCCCTCCGTAGACCTTGGTGCTTGACCTCATCTTGTGGAGGCTGGAGTTCAGCCAAGACAAGCAGGAGGTTGGTCAGGTACCGGTCTCCCCGTCGGCAGGAGTGTCTCAGGTTGGGAAGCCTTTTTAATGCAACCCGTAATCTGTTTTCCTGCTGTTCTGAGGTGCGTTTAGAATTGGTGAACAGTGGCGAACATGTTCGCTTTGAACTTGAATTTTCAACGATTTGTGTAAACATTCCAAAAATAGTAGATATAAACTGTCACCCTTTGTCCAGCGTCAATGTGTGTTCGCTGAGAACTACCTCCTCAAAATGTTTGCTTTTGTTCGTAAACGTTCACGGCGAATTCTGAACGCACCTCTTGACTGATGTTAGGCTGGGTACACACAGGACGACATATGCTTTTATTGGACTTAAGTTTAAGTTCCCACGGAACACTATTCGCAAATGATCTGCAAAAATTTTACTTTCCACGAACGTGCATTTTTTAAATATAATTTTTGTTGTGTAAAATCATATCCACACAAATACAGAGGAATTTGTATACGCGAGAAAGTTTTTTTAGTTCACGGTACACATTTGTGGATCGTCTTCTTGGTGTTACAAATAATCAAGTAAATAAAGTATAGTGGAAAAAATGATAAAGAAAATGTCATCAATGTGAACATGTGTTTGAAAATGTTTGAACATGCATGGCTTTGAGTCGCGAACCGTGAGCAACGTAGTATTAGCACGCCGTGTCAAGTATAAAATTGATAACTGTTTCACAATAAGCGCAGCTCATTAATGTGACATTGACGATGAGCTCCCTGCAACTGTTTCAAATCTGACATTATGTCTGATTTGAAACGATCGCCCTATCAAATAATGTTTGCGCTTCATGTTTACAATGAGCATCTTATCAGTATTGGTAACCAAATTTTTGCACTAAAACAAATAGTAACTAGAAAAACGCTTTCCCATATTTATGCCTACATTTTATAATTGGAAGGACCAGTGATGATCCAAGCCCACTCTGGGGCTTAATCCCACAACCTTCTGGCTGGGAGTCAAACACCCAGACCACAAGCCCCCACAAAGCCTGCACCTCAATTACTGTTATTCAGGGCCATTAAAGGTGTAATCAGTTGTAAACTATTGGACGCTTATACACTTTTGGTCAAGGGTCTCGCTTTTTAATAAATGTCAGTTTCTTTTAAAGCGCCGCCATTCTGTCTGGCTGTTTTGGGGGATTAGGATGTGTCCTGGTGTACAGGATCTTACTCAACCATGAAACAGTAAAACAGTTTTAGACATGACAATAGAATAATCCCTTTTCTTTCTGATATTACAAATTTTAATGTATGCAATTGAAATATAAGGAATATTAAATTAATCCACAATTACCCCTTTTGTTATCAACCTGCTTTTAGCACCAATCATGTAGGCCTACACTGATACAAATCAACACATTTGCACAGCACCACCGAATAAGGAGTGTTGTGCTGCTTGCATTTTGGCTCACAAACGTAGCATATAGACTAGCTAACATAGCATCTTGATCAGCTAGCGCAGCATCTAGACTAGCTAACGTAGCATCTTGGCTAGCTAGTGTAGCATCTAGACTAGCTGATATAGCATCTTGGCCAGCTAGTGTAGCATCTGCACTAGCTAACGTAGCATCTTGGTTAGCTAGCGCAGCATCTAGACTAGCTAACGTAGCATTTTGGCTAGCTAGTGTAGCATCAAAGCTAGCTAATGTAGCATCTGGACTAGCTAGCGCAGCATCTGGACTAGCTAACGTAGCATCTTGGCTAGCTAGTGTAGCATCTAGGCTAGCTAACGTAGCATCTAGGCTAGCTAACGTAGCATCTTGGCTAGCTAGCACAGCATCTGGACTAGCTAACATAGCATCTTGGCTAGCTAGTGTAGCATCTAGGCTAGCTAATGTAGCATCTTGGCTAGCTAACGTAGCATCTTGGCTAGCTAGCACAGCATCTGGACTAGCTAACATAGCATCTTGGCTAGCTAGTGCAGCATCTAGGCTAGCTAATGTAGCATCTTGGCTAGCTAGCGCTGCATCTAGACTAGCTAATAAAGCATATTGGCAATCTAGTGCAGCATATAGACTAGCTAACGTAGCATCTTGGCTAGCTAGCACAGCATCTGGACTAGCTAACATAGCATCTTGGCTAGCTAGTGTAGCATCTAGGCTAGCTAATGTAGCATCTTGGCTAGCTAACGTAGCATCTTGGCTAGCTAGCACAGCATCTGGACTAGCTAACATAGCATCTTGGCTAGCTAGTGCAGCATCTAGGCTAGCTAATGTAGCATCTTGGCTAGCTAGCGCTGCATCTAGACTAGCTAATAAAGCATATTGGCAATCTAGTGCAGCATATAGACTAGCTAACGTAGCATCTTGGCTAGCTAGCGCATCACCTTTGCTAGCCATGGGCTACTGCCGCTCTCATGTCTCTTGCAGCTGGCTAACGATCGCTGGGCATCCGGTTTCCTGTCCTGGCTGTTCTGTCAGAAGAGGAAGCCTCCGCGGGCGCGCTACGTGCACCTGGCCCTAGAGCTGCAGGACAACCCGGACTGGCCCCCGGGACCCTCCGCCGTCACCTACGCAAGCTCCCCGTGCTAGCACGTGTGCTAGCTAGTGCTAGCTTTTTGGAGGATATCATTTGTTTAACCCTGCATCGCCCTTTTAACTGACACCAGTCTCTCAGTGCTGGGCACGCACACCTTAGCTACATCAAGTTAGTCAGGACAGGACTCGGGTCTTGACTTCATACAAGCATTATTTTGAGTGTTTCCTGATGTGAACAAATTGCTAGACTAAGGACTAGACCGAATGTAACGTGATCTTCTGGGCTTGATACTCCAAACTCACAATGGCCAAGAACCCCAAGACTTTTTTATTTTTTTATTTTATCTGATTTAATTAAACGAATAGCTTGAAAAGTAGGTTATAGCAAAACCTCCCTGAGAGCTTTAGTAGCAAGAAACTTGGATGCTTCTCACTGCGTTTTATAATGCAGTTCAATAGACAACTGTTTTCTCTCTCACCAAAGAAAAAGGCAAACTCACAGTATAGGCAGGCATGCGTTTATTACACGAAACAACCGTTGCCTAATCTACACCAGGTTAGTCACTGATGTAGCTATGGAAATAAAACAGGTTTCCCACTGGTCATGGAATTACATTTTGTGACGTCTCAGCAAATCTTGAAACTATTGTTCTGAATGTTTACATGAGTAATGCGAAATTTCATCATTCATTTTCAGTTTTGTTTGTTTTGTCATTTGTTTATCGTTGCTATGGTGGCCTGTCCATTCCTTATAGGTCAATAGATATTCAGATATTGAGTAGGGAATTTTACATTTGACTTTGAGTGGGAACCCTGAATATTAACATGGTTTACTATTTATATTCAGTGAAACATATACTGACATATTGTGAACTTCCCTTTTCAAAAAGTTGATTGGTCATGTTTTCTTACCGCTTTAACAGTTGTCCAATGCTCAACATTGAAGTATAAAACAGAAGTATAAAAACAAAAAATGTTTCTCTACCAAAGGTGTCATTGAGGTTTTGCTATGCACCATTATAAATGGGATAGAAAACAACAGTCTGTTGGGTGTAAAAAGTAAAACTACTGTACCCTACTGTATTTTTAAGGCAATACATTACATTTTACAAGACACTATAACCTTGTTTTGAAAGAATTGTAAAATTAACAAGGTTTGTAGGACCTAGGACTGTTTTGGGTGTGTAATTGCTTGTGACCAATAACTGGAAACTAAGCATTCCACAATTGCTGCTGCTGAAAGTAAAGTTTTGTGACTAGGGGAATACATGACTGGTACTATCATATTTTCAAAACTGGAATAACATTCTAGCACCATATTCTTCTGTAAGAATTTGCATGTAATCTCTAATCAAACTTCTTCCTGTGGAAGAGAAAAGGAACAAATCTCTGTGATCCCATTGTAATCTCTACACGTGTGTGTGTGTGGGGGGCTGTGAATTTGCGTGACTCCTTATGGACAGATGGATTGATTATCAAGGGTTTTTGGTCAAAATTGTCCTTGAATTCTGCATTAATGTTCATATGGATCACTAAATGTAATCTTAACAATTAATTTAATCCATATTACAGATGACTAATGCTGATTTAATTATGAAACAGATACTTCATAGATATTTTTTTAACAGTTTGTTTTTTGTTTGCATTTCTAGTGTTAAAAAAAGTTTAGTTAGTAATGCAAAGAGCAACATACTGAACATTACTTTTGATTGATTTATTTTGTGAATTTGTACATTGTATTTAATTTTTTATTTAACTATGCATCATTGATTAAAATCACAACCCCCCCCCCAGTGCTTTCTCTGCGAATTCCACATTAGATTTCCCAATAAATACGTGTATTAAGCCACTTTTCCGTGCTTCGTGGGGGGCAGACCTTGGTCGCACCTTTTCAGCCCAGTCCTACTGATCAATTACAGGCTTTCCCAGGCCTCCTCACTGCCTGGCATATGGGCGCTTAAAAGCGCGAGAGTGCAGGAGAAAGAAGGGTATCATTTCATGTGGAGATCAGGGCCCATAGGCAGTGAATGGGTGGGATTTAGGCGAGACTGAATGAGGGAAAGGGGCTACTTAGCTGTGCCAATGAAAGGAATCTCCCACATATCAGAGCCGGTTTAGGAATATTCATGATGAGAGAGTGAGCAGGCGTCATGAATTCATGTGTGTCGACTTGTGAGGATCATCTCTTCGGTAAACAACGATTCACGCAAGAGCCGCCATGTCCCGCTTTCGATCTGTGTTTGCCATGTAGTTTTCTGGATAGTGTTGCCTCTCCACAAAGCAATATGGGTTTTTGTGTACTCCGCTGTATTCCTTTTGTACACGGAGAGCAACAGATGGAGGCTGGTGGACAAGATGCAAGGAACCCAAAACACACAAGCCTTTCTTTCTCACAGCTAGCTAGCTCTGTGAGAAAAGCTTTTCTCAAGCTTGCGCTCAGACGTCTGCCCGTCACAAACATCTTTTTCCCCCTGTTTTGCCCATATGTTTTCGTCTGCGGCACGTACAAATCTCAGATTTACACATTCTTTGTATATATTCTCTCTCTCTGGTGTACAAAGGCTCACAGAATCCTTTCCCCGAGAGTGTCAAACCGTACAAAATAGCTAGGTGGTAGTTCAGCCGCCGTAGCTCGTCACATGTCAGTGGACCACACTATTAAGAATGATACCGGTCCTGTCTTAAGACTTGGGCAATTAACCCCCAACGGCGGGTCTACAAGCGGACACAAGCGTTGCTCCCTTTGGCGGGCCCTGCTGTTTGGAGTCACTGGAGTGGACAGTCAGTCTGCCACGTATATCGGCCGTTGGCCGTGATTGATAGTCGGGACACAAGGCCGGCCTGACGCTCGCTTACGATCGCCCTCCTTGACACAGAGGACACAAAAGGCGTCCATGTCTGGTACAGGGCCTGCTAGGGTCTGTGACCCAGCAGACGGACACAAAGCGATCCTCTTTCCTTCTGTCCCCTTAGCAAGGGCTCTGCCCCCTGCCCCCCCGCCCCCCTCGTCCCTTTATCAGTTCCTCCAGGCCTGAATGGGCCCCGTGGTTGGTCAATAAATTCAGTGATTCAGGGGGCGGACAGCCGCAGCCGTGTTAGCGCTTGTTCGCAGGCTTGTTCGCAGGCTTGTTCGGAGGGACGGGGCCCGCCCCGCCGCTCTTTGTCTCCCCTCCTCCCCTCGACAGGTTAGGAGTCAATGGAGGGGCTTGTGCTGGGGTGGAAGGAGCGGGGTCGGGTGCCGCCTCTCACGTCGTTAGTGGTTAGCTAGCGCGGCGAGGCTAGCTAATGAGAATACGCTTGGGGAAGGGGGAATTGTGCGGGACAGGACAGGCTCACTGGACAGTTGTTAGCTAGCACGGCCAGGCTAGCTAACAAGTATATGCTGGGGGGTGAAGGAGGGAGCAGAGGGAGAGGACATGTCGTATCACCGCCTAGCCGCTACACTTGTTAGCAAACGCGAGGCAGCTAGCTAACTAGTACATGCTGGAAGGTGGTAGGGAGATGAGAGACGGCGGACAGGCCAGTAGCGCCCTGTGACGCTTGTTAGCTAGCGCGGAGGGGCTAGCTAATGAGTTTGAGCTATTCTGATGGTAGTGGGGGTGGGGGTCCCTCGTGGGATTCTGCTGTTGCCAGACAAGCGGCTCCGTGTACGGCATTGCACCGCCGGGCGAAAGATGATCTGCACTCAGGAGCCCCGAGTAGCCACCACAATAGATGCATCTGACAGGAGTCTCACCTCACCCCCGTTCCCGCCCCCCTACCTTCCCCACACCCAACCACCCAATCAGGCACATTATGCTGCAGGGTCAGCGCAAAATTTACATACAACACAGTATCCATCAGAATGGAGTGCTGCCTTTAGCCTGGCGCGACCTTTAGCCTATCGCTGACTTTAGCGTAGCGCTGCCTTTAGCCTGGCGCGACCTTTAGCCTAGCGCTGCCTTTAGCCTAGCGCTGCCTTTAGCCTGGCGCGACCTTTAGCCTAGCGCTACCTTTAGCCTAGCACTGCCTTTAGCCTAGCGTTGCCTTAAGCCTGGCGCTGCCTTTAGCCTGGCACTGCCTTTAGCCTAGCGCTGCCTTAAGCCTGGCACTGCCTTTAGCCTGGCACTGCCTTTAGCCTAGCGCTGCCTTTAGCCTGTCCCAACTCTGAAAATGTGTGCTTGTTGTTGAGCGACCAGGTCCGCTCAACAACCAATGGATCTGTAGGCCTATATAGCAGCACTACCCCAACCCAGGTGACTATGCAACACAACATTTTATTTACCTTTGATTAAATGTCAAAACCACGCCGTGATCAATTGAGGAAGTGCAGATTGTTCTCGCTTGTCCACGGCATAATCAATGTTATCTATTGAGAGCTGAACAGGGCAATTTGCGTGAAATGAAATTTGACCAAGATGTATCTGAACTGTTGGCCGCACATGGCTACCGAGGGACATTCAACAGTGTAGGGACATTGTAATAAAACAATACAAAGTACAAATCTACTGCAGGAGTGGTTTGAGCAGGGGCAACAAAATGTACATACATACGTACATACACAATCGTGTGTTGCTTACAGCTTGATGGGGCGCTGTTAACAGTGTTGGGCAGTAACTAGTTACTAGTTACTGTAATGTTATTACTTTTTTTTAGTAACTAGTAGTGTAACAAATTACTTTTTCCAAAAAGATAATATTACAATTACTAATCCAAGTAATGCTGCATTACTGCGTTACATGAACGATACTTCCCCCTCTAGACTTCCATCTTATGAAGACATGCCTTAATTATTTTGCTGGTCCTAGCAAACTTAAGGTAGGCTAATTTGAACCAACCTGTCCAATCATCTGGTTTGAGAGGCTGCAATGTTTTCACTTCGGCTGATCGTTGATTCCTAAGGTTCATTATTGTTCCAATAAAGAGGATTCAATTCTAAAATGAGCTGGCTACACGGGTTGCCATTTTTCCGAAGGGGCGAGGCAGGGTAGTGATTGTGAAAGTAATATATTAATGTAACTAGTAATGTAACTAATAACGTTTAATACCCATAAGTAAAGTAACAGAATTACTTTTTTAAGGAGTAACTTATTACAATTCCTGAGTAGCTTGCCTGCTAATTTCTCAGGCTCTGGCCTGGGAACAGCCGAGCGGAGGAGAATGGCAGCGCGAGCCACAGATAGACTCACAGAGGGAAGGTCGTAGGAGACAGAAGAACAGAGAGACTTAGAGCCACCGCGGGTGCCTTACTGTCATGAGAAGATGAGGGTTGCCATGGTCACCTAGAAGCCACCCAGCAAGCATGTGAGCAAGGGGAATAGGAAAAGGACGGATGGGGAAGGAGGGGGCTAGCAGAACGCTGAAGCCTCGCAGGCCCCGGGCTCCGGGATCACATGCACTAACCAGGGATTATGTGCATAAGTGATGAGCGCTAAGCTTGGCAGGTGAAGGGCGGGGGGGGACAAGGAGCACGCCGTCCCTCAGGGCCGCCCAACCACCCTGCCAAGAAAAAAGAGCAGGAACTTTTTCTCCCCCCCTCCCCAAGTGAGGGTGATCTCCCGTGTGAAGGGGACTCAGCCAGAGGTCCTTGAGCGCTGAAAGGGCATCCCCCCAGCACTCCTTTCACGGCCTAAGTGGCCTAAAGCGGCATGTCTTGTGAGTCATCTCGAATGAAGAATGAGCCATCTTCACATTCATAAATCCCCCCATGCAAAAGCATTGCTCAGACATGGACTGGGATCGGATAAGCTCTTCTTCATGAGAGCACCGGGGGCGGGGGGGGGGGTCAAACGCCGAGACCGGCCATGCAGATTCTGTAAAGAAACATCCGCAAATGCCAACATCTGTTTATTTTGGAGTTGATTCTGGTGGGAAAATGTGTCGAGTGACAGTTTACAGTGAGCCAACCCAGCATGTTCCAAGATGGTGGTTCTGTGGTGAGTGCAATCTCATAAAATCCACGTCCACACAGGAATGTGTTTGAACCTTGCCCGTACAAAAGACATTCCCATGGTCTGCGTGCCGTGGAGAACCGTCGCAGTTAACCAGTCCTCCCCCAAATACCTTTTCAAGACGATGGTGCTCCTGAACATATTAACATGTAAATACCCTCTGATGCTCCTGACAATGCCCTGAAATGCATATAATCTGCATGTTAACTAGCCCATTAAAGAGTTTTTGCCGCTGAATGTGGCTTCGAAACACTTTCATGTTTTGGCTTTTAAAAATGAAACGTGAGGCTTCTCTTAAAAAGCATTTTTTAACTTGAGGGATAAGATGGTGACCGGGATCCTCTTTCGAAGTAAATAAGACTCGCCTTCCCAAATTGAAAGTCCAGAAACTGGCTGAACTGATGTTAGTGACATATTGCAGGTTGTAACTGGGGAATACGTGTTGCTATGGCTACCCTCTCCTCCGAGAGGGTACCCTCTTCTTCTCCTCTTCCTGACGCTTTCCCGTGGCAAGGCATTCCCGTCTCCTGGTTTGCTGACTTGGAGTAGGCTTTACATGAAACCCCGCAGGTCGTTGTTGACCAACAGGAGCAAATATGGGGTCTGCTAATCTCCCATTCCTTTATCCATTCTTCATTGCCGTATAAACAGGCTTGAATGAAAAAACCTCTGTTTTCAGGCTCCCCTTATCGTGCGCAGGGTTTAATCTTACGACCTGTGACCTCTTTGCATCTCTGCCTCCGGTAAATTCTACCCATAATTCTTTTTGATTTGGCGCGTTGTCATGCCGACCAGTTGTTTCACATCCTCGACCCCATCCCGGCCTACGGCTGAATACACCATCCCTTCTCTTTTTTTTTTTTTTTTTTCTGTTTTTTGTTTCTTTTTTTTTTGTTGCGTGTGTGGAACTAAAAACAAAGCGCAGCGTGAATGTGCTCTGAGGTAGGTAAATGTATTCAGTGACATCAGCCAGGACCATTCCTGTTACCGCTTGTTTTGCAGCCTTGTCTGGGGGCCGGTTTCTGTGTCGGACCCCCATTGTCCCGCACGTATTCCGCACAGGCCCGCAATTAATGGGGGCCCTTGTCTAAGGCCTCTGGAGCAGAAACTACGGTTGGGGAAGGGGAGACAAAAGATGACTGGGAGCTGCTATGTGAAGTTGTAACGCCACCCCCCCCCCCCTTCCCAACACCCTCCCCTCTCTAAGTGGTGGAATTGGAAGGGTGCGGGGGCTGGCACGAAGACGGAGAAGAGTCACCCTGTATTCCCTCCCATCGTAATCCCCCTCCAAGATGGGCCACGGTGTCTTTCATACTGACCAGTTTAAAGGGACCCCGTCGTCGTCGTCGCAGAGTATTGGATGGTGAGGATGGTCATTTTGTGGTCGACTGCCATGGTGCTGGCTCTGTGTGTGTGTGTGTGTGTGTGTGTGTGGGGGGGGGCTTGGAGAGCTCCACCACGCCGGCCCTGCTCTTCCCGATGACCTTGGGGGCCCGACGCAGCAGCTTCTGGGC
>JAODUE010093102.1:0-13739 GCA_027564755.1 Amblyopsis hoosieri | reverse complement strand
CTCTCTCTCTCTCTCTCTCTCTCTCTCTCTCTCTCTCTCTCTCTCTCTCTCTCTCTCTCTCTCTCTCTCTCCACTCTCCTGTGGTTACTCAAAGGCACGCCCTGGATGCAACAATGTGCTGGCTGTCTCCCTCCATTGGCCTGTATCCCTGTGGTGTGTCTCCACTCTACACCTGCGCGATAGGAACTTGTGGGCGGCCCTTTCTGTGGAGCCCACACCCCCCCCACTACCCCTGGTGGCGGGGGATGGGAACCGTTGGTCGCCGTTGGCAACGTTCGGAGGGGGCCACCGCTTGACGCTGTGCTGTCATCATCTCTCTGTATGCGCTCGCTTTGATGTGACATAAGGATGCTGAAGACCTGCTGCCCCCCCCCTGGTGGTCACATAGTGGAAAGACAACAGCCTTTGTCCATGTGCGCCCATGCTGAAAGCTATAATGCTCCTCTGGAGGGACAATCACCCTGGTGGGAAGGAACAAATGCATAGAAGGTATGCTACGTTGTCATGTTGTTGGCTGTTGGCAAGGCAACACGATAATCATTATGTAACAACCACAACAACAGCAGCAATAATTAGTAAGATCATTGTGGACAGGCATATGCTTATTTATGTAGTTCTATGGGTTTATGATTATACAATTCAATAAAAACGTATCACAAAAACATTTACCTCTCAATTAGCCCTGTTGGAATGTAGGAAGAGTGTGAAAATCATTATTATAATTTTTGAATGACTTTTTTATTATTTTGTGTGTAAGTGGGGGTCATGCTTGTGCATTGCAATACACAGAACAACACAACACACACAATAAAACCAGAAATGCTCATAAAAATTAAAATGCTGTGCATGTGTATGCATTTAGGCATTTATGGGCATCTGTAGTTTAATAGTTTAGCGTGTGCATGTGATGTCTCTACCTCCTAACAGTCCAACTATCTTATGTTCTCTGACTATCCTTAATTTTCTGTCTCGAATACCTTTTTATTTAAAAAATACAAATAATGGATATTCTCCTTCCTGTTCTGTTACAGTATTAAGTCATTATTTACGATGTTCTTGTGTGTTAATAGGTAATGTACAGTATGCTGTAAAATGTATAGCTACATTTAAGTTACTAACTAAAGAACTAACTAACGAACTAACGAACTAAGTAGCCTAGCTGTGGATAAAAGCACATGTTAATTAAATGCTGTATACATGTACTGTCAATGTGTGCGCTAAAGCCACATCATGGAGACCAGGTGTGTTTACTAGAGGCCACAACATATCAAGTTCTCCGCAAATTAAACATTAACGAAATAAGGTGTGAGATGCTGCACCCCCTCCCACGACATGACACGACACACACGCACACACACACAATTACATGTTTAGTCAAGCTAGAAGGTAAATGATGGTTTTTGTGTCAATGTCACACGACTCACACCTGGAGCATATTCTGACTGGCAGTTTGTTTCGCATCATGATTTGAAGACTGATTCTGGCTATCTTTGGACAACACTACTTAGCAAAGCTAAATATCAGTTTATTATTATTTAATAAATGTTTAGTTTCCAAACCAGGTCAAAATCATTATTAAGTTTTAGTAAATTATTATTATGAAGCCGAGAAATGTTCACATAATAGAATTTACCAACCGTAAACTTGACCTACGGGTACATAAAGGCTGCACATGACTCCTATGTCCACTAGATGTCTCTGTTTACTAGCCTAACATCTATTTTTACATTTGTGTAGGTATACTACACTACCGCACAGGCATATAAAATAACCTGCGAAAATTGTGTGCAAAATAGGCATTCTGAGAATGAGCCCCGTTCTGTAAGCGATAGCTGCTACTTGCATTCCTATCGCATTGACAAAGTCGGCTCGCTATCACCAAGCTCTGTTCCGGAGAACGTCTCAGCTTTCAGCGGTAGAGAACGAAGCCGATGTTCGTATTCACACGAAGCACTTTCTGCTCTTGGTCCGGGGACTTTCCCCTGGGCGGGTTCTGTGAGAAACCAGGTTCCCTGCATGTAGCCCAGAGTGCAAGTCTTCCGAATGCCCGGATGAAGAAAGAGAGAGGAGGCTGTAATATAGGCTGAAATATACATGTAGTTTATACTTATGGTGCTGATTAAGTTACAGTAATAATTCGATTTTTTAAATTACGCACAAACACACACGTGGACACGCACACAATATATGCGATATGTAGGCCTAAAAGACTGTTTACTGCGAATTTAACTTGAAATAAACACAATTAAAAATGCATCATGGGAACATTTAAAGAGACAGTATCCTATTTTCGGCGGCACTTGTAAATGCTAGCCTACTGAGTATAATATTGTCTGTTTATTCTATAATTATTTCAACTTTAAAATGTTCACTGCTGTCCATTTTAGATTATGCATATTGTCTACATGTATATATACACATACAGGTAAAATTATGCCAATGTAAACGTGTATGTTAAATAAATAAATATGTATAAATATATATTTCCAATTTCAATTTCCTGCATTTTGGTGAATAGTTATGCACCTTCATCAGGTTATGGGGCGGTATGATAGTCAGATAAATTACATAAGGACTAGTCACAGTTCAAATTAGCTGTGACAGGCTTTATAAAACGATTTATAAAAATGTTAATATTATTTATAAAAATTCTATTATTTCTTTTTTTTAAAAGCTGATCCCAAGGTATGGCAACTGCCATAATTGCCATACCCAATTGACGCCTATGTCCAGGGAAAAAGGAAGCTAAGTGGACAATGAAATTGTTCAATGGGATGGATAGTCAACTGCTTCTTAGGTAGGTCTATAAACAGAATTAGTTATTTTTAGCTACACTGGGACGCGTTGCAGATGTCACAAATTATGCGCGACACCCCATAGAGTTGCGGTTAACATTGCCGCTGCCTCATACCAATGCCACTAGGACTCTGTGGTATCATATCTATAGAGAGCCGAAGTGCAACGTGCAAACTGCAACATTCTTGACTTGAACAATTATCTTATAAATAGACAAACACCATATGTGTACAGTACTTCGTGTCACAATTCAAACGGGATCTAAAAATAATTGTATTCTCGCCGTTGACTACTGCATATTGTTTTCCAAACTAAGGTCCCATAATGCGGATGGGACTTCGGCTCTCTACTGCGTGTGTGCGTGCATGTGTGTGATATAGCTTACCTGAGCAAGATAGCGGTTTTCCTCTCATCGTCGTGAAAGCGAACGTTATGTTAACGTTATTAATAAACTGTCGATGGATCCGTATAGTGGATTAGTCTAGATGGCATGCGCCACTCAAGGTATAGGGCCTATGTGTATAGCTCTTTGATGCTATGCCTATATTTACTATAGGCCTATATTACGTGTATTTAGGACACACGTGGGCATACTGTATTCAATTGGTGGCCCGCGGGCCAAATGCGGCCCACCAACTGCCCCCATATGGCCCACAAGGGGATTGCACCCTTGACCACTACATCAGTTAAATATACTATAGAATCACTATACGAATCAAGTCAATATATTACTGTAAATTAGTTATTGACTGTTCTACAGCCAATACATCATTACATAGCCTGTTTGTAAATGTAATGTAGTAGCCCAGACCTAATAATCAATGCCATGCAATTTGTCGGAGTGACAAGTCCATACATGTGTGCACATAGCTTAGTGAGAATAATGGTTGGATATGGTACTAGTCACATTTGAACCCATAACGGTAGGAATACCTGGAATTTGGTGCCCAACTATAATTTTTATTTTATTTTGTGTTTTTGTCTTTACTCTGTCTAACAAATGTAATTTATAGACCACTACATTGCAAAATAGAAGCATGTGGACGTGACTGATATTTTTTTGTGCAAAAGCAAATATGCCAGAGAGACTTGGAATTAGCGGCATCCTATATAATTCTATAGAAAACCTTTGCCATTGACACATTGAACATTAACCAAGCTGCAGGGTGGATGCTCTTGTAGGCGCTCACGTAAATAATTGCCGAAAATATGTGGCCCACCTGCAGTTTTTCTTCAAATCTGGCCCACTTGAATTTGTAATTGAATAGGCCTGCTGTAAGCTATATGGACTGACGGTTGCATCACTACACCAATGGTCATCATTATATGGCCTATAATATTCACCTACATAACGTATCTTAAATCTCACTGTCAAAGGGTCTAACTTTATAGAATTAGTAATGTAGCTAAGGTATAATATTTTAACAAATAGAATGATATTGCCATTTAGGAAACTTCAGACTGTTAGCCTATTCGATTGTGTTAGCCTATTCCACCCTTTTCCAAACGAATAGCCTAGGAGGCTATTAGGATAGGTATCCTAAAGCCAGCGATATACTTGCTTTTAATTATGCGTACGCGTACGCAAGATGGCTGCCATGCGTATCGGGTGCGTATCCTGCGTTCCTTTAGTTTGTGCACGTCTTCAGGCTACCTTCTCTTGTCTCATTCCATCTAGCCTAATTCATCCCCCAAGTTTCACTTTCTTTTCTTTGGACCTGTTGGTGAACAGTGAGTTCCATATTTCTTTTCGTTGTGCCCTGGCCTTCATTGGGATATACGTTTCTAACAAGACTTTAGAATGATAACCAGACCCCTGTTAAGGACAACTTCTCTTAACTCACTTATCTTCGTTCCTCAACTTCCTTCTCATCTAGACGACTTTGTTTATAGTTTTCATATCATTTTGCTTTTGACTCCTAAGCCATCCGATAAGATAATGCAGGACACACTGTATATTCTAACTATAGAAATATAGAAAGGCTACGGTCTTGGCTTGGACCATCCTTCTGAAAGCATAAACTGATAACATCTGCTGTCAGAGCTGTGTGGAAAGGAAAAGAACAACACTTAGTTTTGCGCATTTCTCTCAAGAACACAGTGTTCTCTCTTCTGGGTTTACCAACACCCCCTGCATCTATCTGCATCTCTTACAGTATCTATTCTGATTAACATCCATTCTATAGGCTACCTGTGTGATGACTGGCCTTCTACTCGTCTCTCTCATCTAGAGCGTCTGTCCTCTTTGGTTCCCAAACTGGATTTCTCACGCTGTCTCACATCCCATCCTCACACACACATGCATATGGGGCGCCAACGCTGGGTATCAATAGTATAACAACAAGGGTCTGGTCAGAACAGCAGCCAAAAACATAAATAGCACACTGATAAGCATCTGTTCAGTCTGGTGTGGCATAAATTGCATAATGGCCTTGGTAGCGTTGTCTACGTTGCACAGAGGACGACGGAGAACATTTCTGAGAACGAGTCACCTCATTTAATGCCTGCCACTTAGCGCGGCTAGCTGCCAAGGTGCCAAATGTTCCGAACATGCCTGTCAATGTCTGGCTGTCGCCGGAGCAGAAATACGTATAGGCCTGGCATCTGCAAGTGACATGTATTGTGCAGGAGAGACGTTGCTCTCTCGGTGAAAGCGAGAGAGTGAATAAAGGTGTAATTCCATCAAGGTTGAATCCCAAAAAACAAAGACATTGATCTTGATTATATTCTGCTGCTTATTTACTTTCATTATATTTGTCAGGGATCAATGGTTAAAGGACTTTAACCAGTTAGCATTGAGGCAATTTACATCTGTAGTCATTTGGCAAGATCATTATTTTTGTTAAAAGAATAGCAGCAATAATAATAGTTACTATTTTGTAATAAATGTTAAACCATTTAATAGGGAGATGCACACACACAGCAGTAGCCAGCGCCCAGGATATCATCATCATCATCATCATCATCAAAAACACAATACAATACATATTCAGGCTGACATTATCCACTGACCAATGGTGTTTTCTTTTTCAGTACACTTATGTTGGCTATTTACTGTACATGCTGTAAAATAACAGTTATATGATGGGGAGACATATTTATGTAGCACTGATTGTCACACATTCATGATAGCAAGTCTGTCTCTTCTGTGCCAGTGCTATGGCTTCAGTGAGCATAAGTGAAGTACCAGCAGCCTTTTCAGAGAGAACCTGCAGTGTATTTCCAACTGTTCTAGGGAACAGTTGGAAATACACTAATCATTCATAACCCACTAACTGCCTCCAATTCAACAGGATAAAAAGGCTCTCAAAGTACAGGCTGAGATTATGAGTGAATTTTAAATTGAAGGAAAATGTGTCTGATACAATAATGTCTCAATTGCAATCTAGTGAATCCATAAGGCACATCAACAAAGTGCCTTATGGCTTCACTAGATTGCAATTTAGAATGTAAACACTTGTGAAGCTGTAGACAATAACTGATGCAAAACTACTTGTATCATACACTTTATTTCATGCCAGAAAATAAACCTTGCATTCACGACAACTGTGATACCGATGGCAATATAAGCATGACATCCATTCAGTCTCACATAACAACAAAGCTCAATATTATACCATTATGTTCTATCTTTCATTACCCCTAACATCTGTACAACACCATAATATACTTTCTTAAAGTTTTATATATCTGTACATAAAATATAAACTTGCATTTGTGTGTAACATGAACGTCAATTGATATTCACGGTTAATGTGAAAAGCTTGGCTTTTTTACTTTTCATCTTAACCGTTAAATAACAATATAGCAGTCTCCATGAGTTATCTGATGAAACCACGCAGGAGTTCTGCCTCAATGGGTCTAATTGAGAAGGCCGAAGGTTCCACCTCCCCAGTTTAATGAGGCGTTCTATAACAAATGTTATTAGGTCCATCCATGTTTAATACAGAAACTTAAGTGCAGGTCAAACTTGGCTGATGAACATTGTGGACAATAACTAATTATTTAATGTAAAGGTAAGGAAAACCTTAGCTATATTTTAATCCAAGAACCAACTTTATATCCATAATCTAGACCATCATTAAGATTCTGGGCAGCATAGCCTCAGAGGATACATTACATAATGCCACACAATAACAGGCTGGGGGATCAAAACCATTTGGTTTTTTTTATCTGTACTGGAGTAGCAATGGAGTTGGTTGTCTTTCTTGTGTTTGAAAGTAATGGTAAAGCTGTTATGCTACAGTATCTATTTTGTAAGAGTCCATTTTACTGAAATAAACAAGCAATCAGAAATTATAAGAAAACATGCAAATATATTTTTTTTGCATTATTATTTATAAATAAATAACAAAATAAATAAATAAATATACGTGCCAAAAATGCAATCAACAATGGCGCAGATTCCAAAAACTCAAACTATCACATTACCTCATGTATTTTCCAAAAACCTCTTGGTAACGAAACACCCAGAGTTCTCTCTTGATTTTTCTATTGCAAATTGTTGTTGAAACAGTAATAAATAAATATGAAACAAAACATTAATAAACAAAAAACAAAACATCTCTTCCTTCCTCATCTCATATTCATTGTGCTCAACTGCAGGATCCTGTTAGTTGTTGTTCATAATCCACCATGAGGCTGTAAATGAGGTCAATGATTAGAGTGCATATATGTGCTTGAGCCAAACAAATCAAGAGTCTATGTGCCAATCAGCATGGATGCTACAATCCCTAAAACAAATGACCCATTACAGTATGGCTAGAAATGTCTTCTGCAGACATTATGGTCACCCATAATTAACCAGATGGATTGTGTCTGATGCAACACGTTGGCCCAGTCGATAGCATTGTGGCCGCACAGCAAGAATGTCCCAGGTTTGAACCCTGGGCATCCCGGCCTCTCTGTGTGGTTAGCATGTTCTCTGCATGGGTTTCCCCCCCACGATCAAAAAACACGTTAAGTTTACTCTCCGGTCAGTGACAAGTGACACTGCCAACAATCTGGAGTTGGTCCCTGGGTGCTGCCCACTGCTCCCTTGAGGGATGGGTTAAATGCAGATAATGAATTCTGCTACATGTATGTGACAATAAAAGCACCTTAACCCTTATGCCAATAAAGAATCTGATAAATGTAGGTAATTTAAAAGTAGTTTGTTCCTGTGGTATCATTGCTGTGATACGAAGTTTGAAAACGTTCATTCAAATCATATTTTAAAGCTGCCTTGGATGATAGGTCATCATGTGACCCTACCTGGAAGCAGCATTGTGGAGACCATCTCTGGCTGCTCCAGGGAGTTGATAACACAGCGCTCAAAGGTCTTGCTGATGGACGACTGCAGGTAGCTGATTGGGAGAAATGGTTAGCAGGCAAATGAAGTGTCAGCAAAACAGAACCACCTTAGATAGTCCTTCAGCAAGCTAGGCCTGTAACGATAATTACTATATCGACTTATCGTGCAATATATGGACATGACCTCATTCATTTTTCAGACGTCAATAATATTGCCTGTTGTATATCCATGCGTGTTGCTGACTTAAGAGAGTTAGCCATGTTGTGCTACTTCTGTGATCTCGCTTGCCTGTGTTCCACACACACAAACGCACGCACACACACAAACGCACACACACAAACGCACACTAGCAGCAGACAGCGACAGGGGAAAGAAGTGCTCCTTGATGTTTTCATAGATGTTTTACCTGACAACTAATAAATGTGAAAATGCTTTTTTTCCCCGCATCAAGGTTTATTTTTAATACTTAGTCAAGCAATTAAATTGGCCTAGCCCCACCATTTTATCTTCTGGCAATACTGACTATCTGTCAATAGGCTCTAGGTGGAGAACACCATGGATAGTACATGCATTGTGCACAGATGTGGTTTATCAACATGTTAGACAGCAACAGGACTAGCCTTGCGAAAGATTCAAATCCAAGTAACTAAGCTTCTGGCATTGAACTGATAGCTACGGGTGTGGTGTAGGTGTGACGACAGTGAAAACAACTTGAAAACAAAAATGACAGACAGCTTGTTCATCCAATCAACTGCCAAGTATGTTTGGAAAGTTAAACGGTTTCGATGGACCAGATGGACTTGTGTCTAACAGTAACAATCCATGTGGGGTGTCAGGTTAGGGGGGGTTAGGTCAGGACACCACAGATTGTGGTCTGTCAGAACCGTAGACCGCATAAATAAGTGGACAGAAGATTTTCTAAAGAACGGAGTTTGAAGCTCACGCTGTGCTGGCTGTGGCCGTCGCCATCTTTGTAGTACTTGACTCCGCCTACAACTCCCAGCTATCCATAATGGGATTATTAATGAATACATATTTTAAACTGATATTTTTTATTTTTATTTTTTGTACCAGGCTGTAAATATGTTTATGCCTGCGGTAAAGTCAGACATTTTAAAACATGGGGGTCAATGGGGATTGACTATGGAGATGTGGCAGCCAGCCTCAAGTGGCGAACGTTAATTTCTCAGCAGCGGAGGTTCGCGCTTGGTCAGAACTACCTCTGTCTGTGTCATCGTGTTATATATATATATAGCATCGTACTCTGCTGTAGAGTACATCGACCATACCTCATCCAGGAGATTCGATCCTGCCAGAACTCGTACATTATGAAGCATGATCTGTCTGGAAGGTTCTGTACAGACAAGCTGAGAGACAAACACAAAGTGGGAGAGCAGAAGAGGGAATGATGAGGAGAACAAATGTGGAGATAGAGAATGTCGTATACATTAATATACTCAAGCCAAACTGCGTTGGCATTATCCCCAGACAATAATACGTAATTACGAATGCACTTTATTTTATGCCCGGCCCTTCACAGGCCTAACATACTGCAGGTTGTTGGGCTGGCTGCTGGTTGCATCTGTGTAGATCTTCAGAGCTTGTTGGAAGTCCTCTACATCACTTTCCTTCACAGACATCTGTCTCTGAACCAGAAGAATATTCTAGAAGCACGCAAGAGGAAATTAATTAAACACCCCGACTGACAATGATTACCATTTTTTGGAAATTATGATAATATAAGTTGAGTTAATTCCTGGATGTTTAATGTATTAATAAAACAATGCAAAACCAGCCTTATACTATGTACTATACATGGTGAAATACAGTATAAGTATTGTGTATGTGTGGAGTGCAAAAAAGAACAAACAATTGCATACAGGCGCCTTTTCAAAGCGTTGACATTATTGAGCGTTACAATAATCGATGTTGTAAGAAGCCCACTTGTTGCACACCGGACTCACCGATTTGTACGTGCCGGCTAACGTGTCCTCTTGGAGTGGTTCAAGATGTGGACTCTGTCGGGAAAGGGAAGCGGAGGCATAAATGTACATATTATAGACCAGGGGTAGGGAACCCTGGTCCTGGAGAGCCGAGCCCTGCATGTTTTAGATGTCTCCCTGCTCCAACACACCTGATTCTAATGAACAAAGTTAGAAGTGTGTGTTTTAGAAGCCTGATAACGACCCATTCATTAGAATCAGGTGTGTTGGAGCAGGGAGACATCTAAAACATGCAGGGCTCGGCTCTCCAGGACAAGGGTTCCCTACCCCTGTTATAGACAGACAGACAGACAGACAGACGTGAACATGCCAACTGCATCATGAGATCAAGCACGACTTTGGCCTCTAGCCACAGCCTGTCACAAAACATCGCTTGTCACCAAAGCGAATTAGGCTTTTCAACAGATGCGGCCTCAATACTTGGTACTGCAGTAACACTGCCTGTGAGAGATCTTATATCCCGCAAAATGTGTTAAATGTAGTTCAATTTGTACCAATGTGAGCTGCTACAGTATTGAAACATGAGACTAAACAGTATAGTAATGCTGTAATGTTTATTAGAAAAAACATGGTCACAATAACAATACTGAGGTATTGAAACTGGTGTGGCATTATCTCCTAGCTCAAAGCAAATGAACAAAACAACGACAGAATAAAACACACTACATGAAATGTGTCTAGGACACAGAATAAGAGGGATTGCGATTGGTATTAAATAAAATAACCGGTAAAACAGATTCACAGCAAAGGATAGGCTCCATGGCAACCCCAAAGACAAGGTTATTAGGTTAGGTTTAGGTTATTACATCAGTACTGTATATAGTAGGTAACAATAAGAAAACGGCAATGGCAAAAAATATAAATGGATAAAGACGCAACTATAAAAACACCATTAGAAAAAGATTCCCGACTGACTGAACAGCCCGTTTAAGAGGATTCTGTGGATTAGCTGCATCAGATGGACGTAAATCTGATATTACACATCCTTGGAGCGAGCCCAGAGATGCAGAAAATTGGTTATTTGTTCAGTTTGTTGCTGCAGGGTGTTCATTTTCTGCTGCGTGTACGGTGTGTGTGCACCCACAGCTCAGTAACATGTTCCGCAGCATGGGCTCATTCCTACCCGTTTTCTGCTGCGTGTACAGTGTGTGTGCACCCACAGCTCAGTAACATGTTCCGCAGCATGGGCTCATTCATACCCGTTTTCTGCTGCGTGTACGGTGTGTGTGCACCCACAGCTCAGTGACATATTCCCCAGCATGGGCTCATTCATACCTCCGCCGCCACCACAGCCAATTACAATCATGTCATTTTAGCAGGCACTTTAACCCAAAGTGACTCACAACCAGCACAATGGACCTATCACCAGAGGTGAGTTAGCCACACCCATGTTAAATATCTGTATATATATATATTCATATTGCCCACCAAGAACTTCCTGGAACTACTTAGCTATAGGTTTTTCCTCTCCATGAACCATGTGACTGCTGAAAATGTATAACTTCCGTTCGTTGGCATAACTCAGTTATTTCCATGGCTCTGGTTTACTCCAATTTTGTAAGGCGCCATTGTTTAAAAAAAAACGAATGAATGTCTGTTTGTGTCTGTAATGTCTGTATTGCTATTGTTACCGATTCCGTTTGTGACTGGCTAAATGGCATGTAGATTCCAAGGCTACACAGTACTAACCCGACATGCCAGAGGAATTGTTGTCACATACAAAATAATCCAGAGGCTTTCCAGACTGATTCTCATGGGGAAATTAAACGGAAGTTTGCGAGATGAGGATGGTCTGTACACAGTTGAACACAGTAAAAAATACTGCACAGTACCTCACTGGTGCAGCAACCACAGAAACAGACCTCATACTAACCTCACACTCCAGCTTGTCTATAAGCTGCTGCAGACGACTGATCTGGTTGGTCCAGTGATTGTCGGGCTCCACGCTGACCCCTGGCACAATGAACACAAGTCACAGTCACACACACACACACAAGTCAATATTTTCAGCCAATTCAATATTCAAAGTTTACAGCTTTTATTATAAAAAGACATGAAACACACATAATTGTTATGTTAACAAAATATTGACCCTGTGTACCTGTGGTTAGCATGCCAGAGTACAGATACCTGTGGTTAGCATGCCAGTGTACGGATACCTGTGGTTAGCATGCCAGAGTACGGGTCCGAGGGGGACAGACACACGTTCTTCTGGACGCGTCGGCCCGGGCGCTTGCCCCCCCTGTGGATGGGCAGCAGGTCCTCCGGCGTCCCGGCGACGGCCGGCCTGGTGCCGCCGCCGCTCTGCTCGTCCACTGCCTCCATGGCGCACTCTATTGACGACTGGAGGGACTGCAGCTGCGTTGAGGTCTCCCTGAGTAGGAAGCGCGTCACAAACTGGCCTAGCACCGACGAACCCTGGTACTCCTGGTGGGGAAGGACAGGAGCAGATAGGACCGCAGAGTAGTAAGTAAGTAAGTATACACATGCTAAGCAATATATGTATATAAATAAAAGTTAGTAATTTGCTTGCTAAATGTGAACTCAGATCATAAACTTCAATACAGTACAGTACTTGTGCTCCCTCAGAAGCTCCGCCCCACACATTGGAAACGAAGGCTAGAATTAGGATATTGTTGCCGTGAGCAGTCTAAAGTGCCTTGCTTTGTTTGTGTTCCTATTTAAAGGAGCTGGGTAGAAGTACCAGATTTTTTTTTTCAGCGCACACACAGAGAACAGTCTGTTAGCAGACCACAGGGAGATATTTGGTGAATTTGACCGATTAGCTAACAATCGCTTACTAGACACATTTAACTACATGACTATACCTTTAAGTGGGTCCCAGTAATGCATCTGTCTGCTCTTTGCCACATGAATCATTTCGAGGTGTGGATAAATGCTGTTAATGAGATCACGTTTAGTGCTGGATATACTGTGGTGTTGACTATATATAGGCCCACTTTTATCTAACCACAGTGTGACCTCCAGTGTTTAAATAAAGAATAAATTAATACAAAAACTGCAAGACCGAAAAGGACCTGGAGTAACAATGGTTTTTGCGTTCCTTAATCTAAAATACTGCTCAAACTGTGCATCAGGACCCTCTTATGGTCTTCAATATGCTGTATTTGTTGTGAAATTAGTATAAAATTATAGTATTTCTCCTTCTACAGTCACTGGGGGATCACTATATAGACAGTGTATATGATCACAACCCGATTTTGCCATCCTGCTCTCGTCCACTAACACGATGAACGTGTTCCATGTGAACGCAGCGTGAGGCTGATGTTTGGTCACTATGGTTTCAGATTATTTGGAGCACACAGGGAATTATGGACAGTTAGCAACCACATAACAACTGCCCAAGTTTTGAAGACTGATATAATTAGAAACGCAAGAAAAATAAGAAAAACAAATGATAGGCACCATAGAGACAGATGCAGAGAGAAAATGAAAACGGACAAAAAAGGGAGTGTGGGATCAATCACAGCGTGTGCATGTGCGCTCATGTGCGTATGTAGAGGACAACTGACGTCAGATCAGCCAGAAAGCTCGGGGTCTGGAGTCGAGAAGTCACACACACACACACACACACACACACACACACACACACACACACACACACACACACACACACACACACACAC
>JAODUE010093091.1:0-13740 GCA_027564755.1 Amblyopsis hoosieri | reverse complement strand
CTAAGCGGACAACACTAAGCGCTACATCTCAACCAAACCCACCTCCACAACCCCCCCCCCCCCCCCCTTCCCCATCTCCCAAACCAACTGCTTTCAGGACATTCAGAGCTGGATGACACTTAATGCCCTCAAACTCAACAACAGCAAAACAGAGGTCCTGCTCATTGGCTCCAAATTCACTCTCTCCACACAAGACAACCCCAGCCTAAACATTGCTGGTCTTTCCATTCTGCTGTCAACAACTGCAAAAACACCTCTTCAAAATTGCCTATGACATTTGATCATTTGTTCCACTGACTCCCCTGCCCTCCTAACAAGCTTGTATTATTATTTTATTGTGTTTATTTTGTATATATTTCACAAATCTTTTTATTTGTTTATTTGTATATATTTTGTATATATTTCCCAAATCTTTTTGATAAATGTGTCCTGTTCTAGAATGTATATTCATGTATTGGTTTAGTGTTTATTACTAGAGTATATGTCTCAGCCAAATGTTTTATACCTCTGTATTTACCTGTGTGAAAGGTGTCCTAAATAAAATATATTATTATTATTATTATTATTATTATTATCTAGCTTAGTTGTAGCTAAGTTATAGATTGTCTTACGCCCAATGCCAACAATGACGTGCGTCGACACCAAAGTTTCGGACACGGATCTATTTCCTGAGCGTCACAGACATTAAAATGCTTGAAATCTCTGCATATTTTTGAGCTCCTTCGTCAAAGTTGTGTTTATGTTTTGAGTATTATTTAAAGTGGATTCCATGACGTGCCGCCAAACATCACTGCTAGTCGTTGGCCTTTAGCCATATGTCAGATGATGTAACCCCAAACTGTCATGACAACACAGGTCACGTCACACACTATCTGTGAATCACCACACTCTTCTGAGCATCTAGGGTATGGAAATACAAAAATGCACGTAAACACACGCACACACTCACACACACACACACACACACACACACACACACAGTGACTCAATCACACACACAAACACATGCATAGTCACCAGATCACTCACTCACTACCTGACAAATGAAGAAGGATGGAGCTAAAAGGGTCTAGTCCCACTGTGCACCCTGAATGCTATGGACATGTGGGCTTTGACATGAATCCCGAGGCTGGGCAGAAGCTGCTTTTTGTGTCACAGTCAAATCACTTCTGAGCAGGGAAGCTTCTAAGTGTACGTGTCAACATTGCTGGGGAATAAACAGATAAGGTACCCCAGGCAGTACTAAGAAACTAGTGTCAACTTCAGAGAGCAGATGTCCTCTTCTGACCGAGGGCCAAAACCTCCCACAGCGTCAACATGGCCCTGTGACATACAGTACAGTAGCAGACAATATTAATTTTCTACTGTACTGTATTTTAACTGTTTCCGGAATCATCCGATAATCCAGAAAATGTTGGAACAATGATGCACAGTGATGGAAATATCTAGCATTAAGCATATTATGTCCTAAATTACGAACATCCTGAAGGTAGTTTGTTTGGAAGTGCTTATCATGTTCCAGCTGCTAATCCATCTGTCTGTTTACAACATAGACTGTATAAATAAATGGACAAACCACTAGCGTAGCCAGAAAAAATAAAAAGAGTCCTGTTTAGTATTCCAACAAATTCCTCATTGTAAGTTTAACGTCCGACTTGGTCATTGAGTTACATAGTGGGTCGTCATACATATTAATCAAAATGACAAGCAGGCAGGTACTGACACAGTTAGCCAGCGCTGTGTCCAAGACTTTACGTAGGTAAAGGCTGGCTCTGCGAGACTTGGTAGAATCACTGCCAGAATCACTGACTATACCTTTAATGTAAAGGCGACCGGCATGCAATGGCGTCCATCACTCTCGCCATTCACCAGACAGGAAACCTGAGACACAACCACAGCAACATGCAACCCACCCCCTACATTGCAGGAAGCAGGAAGGTGTCCGTTCAGCCCCCCATCCCGCGTCCATCCCATCCTAAAGCCGCATGTGATTTACTGGAATACAACTGTCCCAGTGGAACGGCACTCGAGGGATACAACAAAGTGCCCTTTAACAATGGACATGGTATTAACAGAGCGGGGGAGACATATACAGTGATTCCGGCATAATGAAGTAATGGGCGCATGGGCTAGTGACTGTGATGGCTTAATGTTTAAGGAGCAGGCGGTGCTGATATGCTCAGACAGCACATTAGACATTAGCGGCTCTCAATTTGAAGGCATTTCTCAGAGGGAGATTTGGTGTCTGGGATTTCCCCTGTGAATTTTAAGCAAGCTATACTCTTCACCTTTTGCTTAGCTAGCACTCCACCAAGCTACTTACTCATTTTCTAGATAAGCAGTCTTACTCTTACTTGGGTAAAATATTCCAAAAATAATAATAGGCTTACATTTGTTTCACTGATATATTTCAAAAATGATAATCTTCTCTGGTTTTGATTGAATCTGTTGAATAGGTGCACTGCACATTATGTTAGGCATGCAGACAAGTGTGACTTACAGTAACTGTACTGTATGATGCCTTTAATCTTAATTGAAATGTTTACAATATGTCTTGTGGAAGATTATCACCATCTCTGCCTTTGTGTTTTATTATTGTAAGTTAAGAAAAAAATAAAAAGTATATATTTACATTAAAACAAAGCCTGATTCCTTTATCTTTCTCTTTCTCTGGGTGTGGTGGATGGGAGATGCTGTCACGATCCTGGAGGCTGTGTGGATGGTGTGGCTCCAGCCCGGTGATGTCATCAGGGGAAGTTGCTGCCTTGGTCAAGGACAGTGTGTCGATGGCGATGTTCCCTGAGCTAAAAAGAGAACTGTGTGCAGAGCCAATGGATGCCTGTTGGTGGTCTCCTGCTCGGTGGAGGAGTGTTGTCACAAATAGATGCTGACTATGTATGGATGGCGGTGGCTATTGCTGCAGAAGCCAAGTCTCCAATTCAGACAGCTGCTATGGTTGTTGAGCGGTCCTGGTAGTGTCTAGTGATATTGGACATTTCCTTGGACCTGGGACTCACGTGGCATCTGTCAGTGTCAATCTGACCTGGGACTCCTGTGGCGTCTGTTAATGCTACAATTGACAGACCACTTGATTAACTAAGTTACAAAATGCTTTAAATATTTCTGATGTGTTAGTTCTTATTTACGGTGTGACGGCACAATGTGTAAATTATTATACATAGTATTAATGCTACATTTGGTTTGCCTACCATCACCTATTGCATCTTAACCATCCTGGAGGGGTTGATTCCTCCCTCTGTGATTCCTTCCCAAGGTTTCTTCCCTTTTTTTTCCACATGTGGTTTTAATGGAGGTTTTTCCTTGCCAGGGTGGAGGAGAAGGTTAAGGGGTGTTATTTGTTTCCATGTGAAATGTATGTTGTACAGCCCTTTGAGACTGCAACGTAATTAAGGGCTATATAAAAACAATTCACTTGATTTTTTAAAATATGTATTTAAATGGGGGTTTGAAATTGGGGTTGTAATTCAGTTACATTCCCCTCCCAAATGACTTAAGTAGTGATTTAAGTAGTACATACAAATACACACCCTATATATTGCACCACGTACCTAGTGAAGGACATTGCTGAAAATGCATATAAACATAAAGTATCAACATTGTCTTCAAAAGTGTTCACTTGACCACCAAATAGATCGTTTTTCATGGTGATGAATACAAGAAATGCTCAACTTTTTGCTGCATATTGGTTTCTACTTTTGGAACCAACACACCTGCTGCTAATTACCAAGAAAGACTGAATCAGGGTGACTGTTTTACAACAGTATACAGTATGTTGTAGCAGCATGCATGTTTGGTTGCAGAATGTAAGATATTCAATTTTAACATCCACTCTTAAATTCAAAGTAAGTGAAAGGGCATGTTAAACCTAATGGGAATAATGGGGTTTTATAGGATGGGACTTGCACAAATGTACAGTATGTGTTTTGTGTTGTCATCTTAACAAAACAATTAACACCTACAGGATGTTTCTTATACTACCAAGAATGTTCTGTGTAGCCTTGGGCATCCAGCAGCAGTACAGTATGTTGTAGAAAAGTACAGCAGCTCTAGCTTGATGGAAAATGTATGTTATTTGAATATTGACAATAACAAAATTATAAAATTACACAGTCTGTATCCATTAATGCAAACAAAAAGGCAGCCATATTGCTGCAAGATCCCATAACCACTAATGCCCTTCTAGGCCAAGGTTAGTGATTAATTTCCATCCAATGCACCATGCACTCATGTCTCATGTCTCATGTGTCATGGCTATATCCATGACATCTGAGTGGGTATTAGGCTATAAGAGTAAACAATATGTGACGGAAATTTAAAACACAATACACACTCACATAAATTAAATTAAATATTGAAAGCTTAGCCTTTTCCAACAAAATATCAAATAAAATAATACATGTATTAAAAAAAGACATTATCACAGGCCAACCTAGATCTTTGCAACCACACAAGACAAGTGTATCCATCTTGCTCATAATACTGTAGAAATCAATACTTATAACTAACTTGGCCTTACAAATACAAATATTAAGAAGGCTGCTCACACACAAGTGAATGCATGCATATGGTTGCACATTAATACACACACAAACAGGCTACATCGAGTGTTTGCAGAGTGACAGACAGAATAATATCTACCAGGATTTCTTATGTATTCCAAATAACTTGGAGGTCAAAGAGATGTCCACCGGGAGTTTATACAGTAGCAAAGTCCTAATGAATCAGACCCAGTGTTAGTCAACAGCAAGATTATTCTTCCAGTTATTGCCATGAGATAAGGAAAGCAACACCATTCTTTTTCAAATGAAGACAAACACCATTTCAGATGCATCACCTTTGTCACCTCCCGTAAACCATGGGTATATTTTCTGCAGGGCCAACATTGTTCTGCTATAAACAATACAATACTACTACTATGTATACATATATTGGTTTCTAACCCTCTAACTCGTAACTTGCATACTATTGCAGTGGTACAATATAGTGTACATGCATATTATTTTGACTTGTTTTGCATATTCTCCTCATATGGAATAGAATCTGTAGACTTGCTAGATTCTTAAAATATCCTAATTTGAAAGATATGTGCAGTTCAGATGGGAACACAATAAAAGGAATGCTTCTGAATACACGCGTGTGCACACGCAAACGCACACACACACGTGCACACATACACACGAGCACGCACAAACGCTTAGAAACAATCATATTATAAGAAAGGTAATGAAATGAAAAGGTACATTTAAAACTGTCAATAGCTGAGCATCGATAAAGTAGCTGATGTGAGGCGTGCAATAACTCCCATACATACAAACATCCATTTACATGTAATATGCGCAACACAGTAGCAATTTTACAGTAAACAAACCTACTGTATCCAAAGCTATATACAGTATGACAAGCCTATAACAGTACCTTCTAAGGAGCTAATAAGGCAACTGGATACACATTTAGTACATATTTTACCACAGACATAGACAGACATACAGTACAATGTCTTCTGGAAGGAAACAGAACTTTATGTTTTCTGAAAATGCTTTTGATTGAAAAAGCAAACCTATTCCTAAATTCCCACCTTGCTGAATCTAAAAATAATCCAATCAACAGAAAGACTCTGCACTGCACAAACAGAAATGGATTTGTTTTGAGAAAAAGTGAAATGCATTATTGCTCCATAACAGTAACTCCCTCGCTGAGGCTTAATACGTCATAATGCGTCACGTATGTGCACGCACACGTGCACACATGCCATCAACGCGTTCCCAATGATATTCATCTGCCACCGCTTCAACACTTTGTCCGGTGAGCTCTATGGAATAAAAGGGCTGACGAGGCACTCTGATGGCTTGGTGCACTGGTGCTGATAAAAATCATATTCTACCCCTCATAGTGATCAAATGAGAAATCAGAGGTATACGGCTCTCCCCTTTTGCCAAGGGCCCATTTGTATTTCACATTGTGGGTTTAATTATAACATTTACATATTTGACCGGGGGTGAGATAGTGGTAATGAGAATCTTTTAGTGGCAAGAGAGAGCACAAAAGTGCCATCACTGGGCTTATCTATTGCTGTGTGCGTGCGGTGAGGATCTATGTTTGCTATACAGTAGTACAGCACTGACAAATCCATGAGCGCTGTGCCTAAACTTTTGTGAGTTGTTTCTTAGCCCGAATGACACATTCGTATCTCTCACCGTAGGCTATTTTACTGCTGTGCCAAGCGGTGAGCAAACTGGACAAGTTGAAACGCCCGATTTGGAACAGCACAGTACGTTGGTGGTGACAAGCGACATCTTATTACAGGGATTGTTGAGTACATAGAAAAGTTTTCAAATGAGAAATAAAAGGTTATTTTATATAGATTTTCTGCAGATTTCCACTTTTTCTGCAGTAGAAGTCAGATGTTAATACACATTTAACATTTGCAGCTCTGTGAAATGAAGTACTTTAAATTCTCCTCTTCTGACAGCTCTTCTCTACTGAAGGCTCCCTAAAGAATGACGCACTGATTCAGAAACCATAAGGAGTCATTCAACAGTGTTTGCTTTGGACTGGTGCCAAAGAGGTAGCTTGCTATAACCAGCCCCAAAATTCACTTTGTGAATATGGTCTATGACACGCTCCGTTGGAAAGTGTGTGCGCAGTCATTGCCTCCTATTGGAGCAGCCTATAACCAATCGGCATTGCGGTACAGCTGTTTGCTTCGCATGTATCGCTTTATTTAGCGCAATCATCATTTTTGAAACAAAGAGTTCAAAATGATTGCACTGACCCAACCACACTGGTCGCTGATTGGTCCACGGAGGTGTCTGTGCAAACACTAAAGCGACCAGGTTTCCAGACTATAATCTCAGTGACAATTGAGCTGAGGAGAAATAGTCGGGGCCAGGCTAACAGAAAGCTTTAATTAAAAGAAACTCTATCGATATGAGAAAATACACAACCATGCATAGTCAGACAAAAAAGCATTTCATATGAGGCTTCTGTAACATATTTTTATTCTGCTCTCTCATCCTTACACAGTATTATTGTTTTAATATATGCTGTATAGATATGATCTGACAATGCCTAAAACAGCAGTACTTTTATTTTTTTAAGGAATCCTTATCATAAAAAAGAATAGTGTGGGTTATGACAAATACTTGCCACTTGACTTGGAAGATATATCCCATGATTCCTGATAATATAAAAAGCTGTTAATATAAAAAAGATCAACAAGGACCTGTGAATCTAATAAAAGAGCAGTATCCTATTTATTAAGTTTTACATCTTTCAATATTGGACCAGAATAGGTCCATATACTGTAAAAAGTTATTCTTTGTAGTTTAAAAGAAAATTAGCAATAAAAGTGGATTTATATGACATTATCTGACACTAGTCACACTAAGGGCTGGTTCATAGTCTACGCAAGCTACGCCGATGCATATGCATCGAGCTGTGCAAGGAGAGTTTGATTCTTGCGTAGCAAAATGTGTTGTGTCCTCATATTTGTTTTTGTAATGCATACGCATTAAATGTCATTCAATTGCAAAGGGTTACAGTAGTATAAACTATTTAATAAACCAATGTAAAAAGAAACATGTCATCATGTAAACTGTTTATGGTTTATGGTTACTCTCTGGCTGCATTCTTTTAAAGGCAGGGTCAGTCATTCTTCCTAACTTTACACGTCGATATGCGTTGTGAAGGCGGTATTCTGCACAGCTACTTTACAAAGTCTGGACAAAATAAGTGTGAAAGGCATAAATAAGGGTATGCATACTACAGTGGCTTAATCTGGAGTCACATGTCCCTCCACACAAAAAGCCTCATTCTCCCCCGTTAAGAGACATGCTTGCAACAGAGGTTAGCCAGTTTTAGCGTTCTTGCTAGTGTACCCTTTCTATGTTCAAGTCCAGAGGGAGGTGATGTCCACGCAGGACCAGTTACATTACATAATGTGCGCATGTTAAGCAGGTCTCTCCAATTAATTTGCGATGGCGCATGTAAACACAGGACCATATTAGATACAACTTCCAATGTAAACAGTTAATCCGATATCTTCAACCAGAATGATTTCAATCAGAATGACAAAGAAGTGCACATGTAAACTCAAGCTTTGATGAATGAGACAGAGGCTGTGTTCAGAACATCATACTACTACTACTACCACCTCGCTAAAAAAAGCACGGTACAGTTTCACAATGTCAGTGTAAACTGGGTTACAAACTGATGCTACCCCCATTTTCTCCAGGCTTGGCTCAAAATCGGGATTCCCAGGTCCCCTCCTCATCTGTTCCCGCTACTCCTTTATGGAGACACATCATCACACCTGTTCCCCATTCCCCAGTCCCACGAATCCCATTATAATGTTTTTATCATTTAGATAAGAAATTGCATCAGATTTGCTATGCACTTTGTTATTATGTATACCTTCACTCATACTAGGCACCGTCATGAGGTGCTGTTTGCGGGACATAAAGACACTTTTGGAGCAGTTTATGATCTGAACCAGTGGCCACAAAACATCAAAAAAACATGTCAGGTTCACTCTCTCCTGTCAGTGCCATTGACCGGAGACACTGGCATATATCTGGAGTTGGTCCCTGGACACTGCCCACTGCTCTCTTGAGGGGGTTAAATGCAGAGGATGAATTTTGCTACATGTATGTGTACAGTATGTGACAATAAAAGCACCTCTGCCTTCACCTTTACTACCAATGTAGTAACTTCTTTGCAAGAAATATGTCCTTACTAGTTGTCCCGATAGTGTCACTGAGCTTTCTTATGGCATTCTTAAGCTGGGAACTCAATCTACAGACACTAAATCTTTTTCATAGACACAACAAATTAAGTTCTAGAGACCACTCTTAACGCTTTGCACACTTTTTCTCAGACAGGCCAATGCACACATATTGCCTACAGTATAGTGTACACTGACACAACACCACTGCAGACTTAAGGGCATTATTTTAACAAGGTTGCCATGCTCCAACAACGCTCAGGGTTATTTATTATCTTGCTTTATGAAATTTTTATGATGAAGTGAAACATTCCCTTTTATCAGAGCACCTGCGTGACAGGAATACTGGGATGCAGGGAGGAAACAAGGAAGGGGAGCATGGCAGTGTGAAGGCAGAGTGTGCTAAATGTGTGTACTGTGAGTGTCTGTTGAGGGGGAATGGGGGCAATTTTAAGGCCCCCATCACACAGTGACGCGTCACTAAAGGCGTGGCCACTTAAAAAGCGTGTTGATTAACACCTGATCACACAGGGATGCACTGCTTGCACCTAAGAGATCGGCTATCTGGGCCAACTGTCACTTTGACGAACAGTGCGACTCTGCGCCTTGCGCTGAAAAGTTGAGAGTATTTTAACTTTTTTGCCTTTTATGTCTAAAAAACACCTGGCGTGGCGCCATAAAAAAACGCAGGCCAGTTGCGCCGTACCATAGGAAAACAATGGTTTTGCTGGCGACGCGTTTCTAGCGTCGCGTCTCGGTGTGATCGGTGCCTAAGCCTAGTCTTTGCATGCAAAGATTAACATGCCTAATGTGTAATAGTGTGTAAGATCTAGTGCTATTATATAATTTCTAAACTTGGACAGGCTATTTTATATGCCTACAGGTCCAGGAGCAACATTTGTCTCCAATCCACGAGCAATCGCGTGTACTACAGTGTCTGTTCTATTATTATATATTGATTTCTAAACTGTAAATCTGGGCAAATGTGCACTGCATTATCAACAAGTGATAAAATATAGCCTTTAGACCACCTAGCAAATAAATGCTGCAGTAGATTGTTGAGAACTATTTATCCTTCTGACTGTCATACTGTATGTGCACTATGCCTACAGTACAGTATGTACTGTCATTTTGTAAATTAGCGACTGAATCATTGGCGGTTGAATGACATAAGCAAGCCACATTTGGCCAAATAAACAAGTGATGTGTGTGGGAGGACAGTTAGCAAACATTTGAAAAAGAGTACTGGTATCATGAGATACCAGCCTGGGTATTACTTGGTATTGTCCTACTGGGAACTTTCCATAGAAATATGTTTGGAACCCAGTTAGTGAACTACAGTACATATCAATCAGAATTCAGGTGGGAATCTAAATATGACCATCAAACATTTGTTGTTCTGATTAGCTAAAGGTGTTCTAGTTTAATAACCCAATCTATTGACAAAAAGGACTCTGAATGGAGAATAAAACAAATCGTTGAACTCACAAAATCAGGATGGTCGCTGAAGCTATTCTGAAGCTATTCTTAAAAAATAGCCCTATTGATTATAACACTATATTTTATGACATACTGTACCAGCCCCAGCAGCAATAATGATCTTTTTAGCTAAATTATCAAAGATCAAACATATAAAGTGGTACATACATATATTTTATTGTTTGGTTTGTATGTTTTTGCAGATACACTAAAACATGATGCTTTAACATGATTTCAGGTCTCAGGATAACAGGAAACCTGTGTAGTTATGGATCTATTATGTGTTGTTGTCGTACAGCTTCTCTGTTCTTTGATTTCAGGTCCGATCTGGCCATGTACATGTTAGTGCTTGTGTATGTGTACTGTAGCTTGTGTAGTGCTTGTGTATGTGTGTGCTTGTGTGTGTGGCCCACAAAACACTTGTTTTTGTCTCAGATGTTGCCTTAAGCCCGCAATATACTTGCTTTTAATTACGCGTACGCAAGATGGCTACCATGCGTATCGGGCACGTATCCTGCGTTCCTTTGGAGCGTAGTTTGTGCGCGTCCTCAGCCATTAACGCTACGTGTACGCATGATGCAATACAAAGAATGGTCCATGCAATACAGCACATGAACGTGGGGGCAGCAACAGGATCAGGACAGGCAGATCAATAGCAGTTTCTAAACAAAGAACAACAATGGTGGAAAGTTTCAAAGAGAAGTTAGTAGAGCTAGTTTTTAATCACCCAACATCTATATTATGTCTTCATGCCGCTCAACAGTTTGACATGTTGGTTATTGTTGTGGAAATTCGAAGGTAGTCAAGGAAAATATTCCATTTAAGCCGATGATTTGGCCCTGATCTGCCCCCTACTGGATAGATTTTAAATCCTCCAAGCACACGCAAGGTACGCAGGCAAGTATATGAACAATTCATTTTCGCGACGCAGCCGCTTGTCTACATGTATGCGTTGCACAAAAGCAAGTATATCGGGGCTCTAGCGTAAGTTAGTTAAAGAAAGCGTCATATGGAGATTCTTTAAAAGCTGGGCACTGAACAACTTGTAGCCGCAGTGATTGATTCACGGTTGTAATGCAGGAAGATGAGATCATTCTGGTGGACTGAGGAGTGAAAATAAATGCCATGCCACTACCCAGAAGAGAAGGAGAGAGGGACAGTTCCACAAGATCACACAAAGAGAAATATACAGTATATACAGCAGAGGTGATTGCTCTGAGACAACATGGAAAGCTCAACTTCCCCTACAATTTAATACAAAATATGATATTTTGATGTTTCCTAAAGTATATACCATGACAACGCTGTTATTACTAGGTGTACAGCATCTACACTATATCTCTTATCGAAGTCGAACCCTTTATTATAATAAACGCAATACTGATATCTGCGTTTGTGAACAGCGTATTCGACGAGACCAAAGGAAGCACAGCCCCGTAGACCGCTATTGAAGCTGAGCTTCAATGGGATCCTATGAGAGATTCAAGTGCACTCTGTGTCTATATGGGAAAAATCTCATCGTTAATTGGATAACAGGCCAAAACACGTCATTTTGAGTTCTGTCATGACGCTTCGCTTCAATGGCGGTCTCTGAGAGCTTTTCCCGTAGGAAAACACATTTCAGTGTTTATTGAAGTAGGCTTTCTTTAATGCAAGCTCAGCTTCTCTGTTTGATGCTTGGCAGATTTCTCAATGAGGGCAGACCCCGTAATAAACAGACAATCCTTGACAGAAAGACGTTCTGCTACGTTCGTATACAGGCAATCAGAGAGTGCTCAGCACATGATGCAGCACGGACACAGTGTTTGTATTCCGTATACTTTTTTTGCAGTCTATTTATAGTTCAGTTCGTTTGGTAAACTAGGCCTGCTTTGTTTGTGTTTTGGGACTATAGTAGCAACATATATCTACTTTTTCTGCAGCACTTAATGCAAACCAGTGATTTAATTCAAAAACAATATTTTTAACCATGTTGTAGCCTATGTATTTGTGCTTCCCCTGTTTCTGAAAGGACCAGCCGCAACTTATATACAGTGTACATACGATATACAGTATATGTAAAGCCAATAAGGTGAATGAGATATGAGAGCATTAAAGAAAGTCAAATCAGTTTTGTGTGAGTGAGCGATCGTTATTCTTAATACAGTCAAACATAACCCTTAGCAATGTCATGAAAGAGGGCTTTGACACCACAGCAAATCCAATATTACAGCCCTACTGGCCCCACTGTGGAGTTGGAAAGATGTATGGCAGGGTAAACATAGCTGCAGCTAATACAATTACAGTAGCAATGGTCTGTCGACGCGAGTACAGATAAATGAGATGAAGCTGTTTACATTGTAGTTTTGGTTCTGTCCATTTTTACTTTCACTTACATTTGTTAAAGGTTTCCTGGTCACACTGAACCCCCAGCCAAACAGCTTAGCTTATAGTATAGTCTTATAGCAGAATATTTATGTTGGGTATGAGGTACTGTATGTTAAAAACATTTTAAACAAATAACCAGTAGAAACAGGTGCCCTGTTTTTCTTCAGCTACATTGACATACAGTAGTCTTATCGAATATAAAACCCAGTTCTCCATCGTTTCAAGTTAGTAGTGGGCTCTGTCCCCAATCCACTCCCATGCTCATTTTTGATGCTAGATAATTCTGTTGTGTGGATCTTTGCTCTGCAGCTTTCATATGCAAAGTCACTAACTCGTTTGACTAAAACAAGACCCAGCCACCGAAACAAACAGAGAAAACCAGCAGAAACATCACCATAATTGCCGTTCTTTTCAATAGTACTAGCATGCAACGCTTGTCCCATCAAGCTTTACTCACCTGCTGGTCTTCGAGACGCTAGTGGATCCACAGATGGGCTTGACTTGAGCTAATCTTATTACCCAGTAAACTAGGCACATGTTTTCATTTATTCAGCCTAATGTGTATTTCAAGACTAAGTTGTCAAGTCAAGTTTATTCTTCGCTGGGTTTCTGAACCAAGTCCATCCTATCAGTAGAGGCTACTTAAAGTTATACCCGCCTGATCACTTTCCCACTGTCTCACTGGTCAGAGTGCCAAAAGTCAAAGGTCAGCTGGTTCACTGGTGGGTGCACTGACAGCATATAGGTCAAATGGGAGGGGGGAGTGGGGGGGTTTGTGGGAGGGCAGAGATGTTAGAGGGCACTGCGTGTGGGTGACGTGTCTTAAATAAACGGCTTGCCTAAGCAATGGGTTGAGCTTGCTTGTGCTTGTGAATCACGCAAGTTAGAGGAAGGTCTAAACTACACAAGGCTTTGATGGAGTGAAAGCCTGGGTTTGCTTTTTGCTGATTTGTTTGTCCTGCTTCAAGGAAAGGGGCTTCAAAGACGGCAATGCCTAATCCAACACTCTAATCGACACACACACACACACACACACACACACTCCTATCTTGACAAGCATATGACAGCAAATGCCTCTCTCTCTCTCTCTCTCTCTCTCTCTCTCTCTCTCTCTCTCTCTCTCTCTCTCTCTCTCTCTCACACACACTCTC
>JAODUE010093080.1:0-13742 GCA_027564755.1 Amblyopsis hoosieri | reverse complement strand
GAGTGAGGGGACATTGGAGCGGGAGATTGGCCAGAGAATCGGAGCAGCGGGAGCGGTATTGCAATCACTTTACCGCAAAAATATGACATGATAATAATGTGAATAAATTCTTTAGATTCGTTTGTGCATCACTTCTGCACATTTGTGCATGCAAAATAAACATTTATGCACAAACCATTTTAGAGAAACGCGACATTAATTTTCTGGAAATGTTTTGGCGTCCTCCGCTCGGGGAATCATCACCTTATCGTGGTGGAGAGGTTTGTGTGTTCCTATAACCCTGAGAGCTGTATTGTGCTCCTGGTAGGGTCTCCCAAGGCAAAGTGGTCTCAGGTGAGTTGGCTTACACAGAAACACATTGCAGTTAATATAAATTAAACGAAGATTTGATCCAAGCAATTTGCCTAGATAATTTTTTGTAATCGAGTTAATCAAGTTTGTCGATAAAGCCTTTCAAAACAGCCCTACATCCCAGTATGTCCAAGTTGTGACAAGGATTCCAGTGCCCATTCATCGTCCTCTTGAGTGACAGGTATTTTGATTCCATCTGAAATAAGAGTATTAAATTGGTTATTAAATAATTCATATTATTTGAGATCATTTTCAGTGAGATTAATTGAACAAAGCTACTAGTACTATTACTTTATAGCACACCTCTAAGATCTAAGCATGGGCTCAGACCAATATTTAAAGGCTTCATAAAATCACTGCACACTGCAGGCGATTCTAGATTTTACAATAATTATTTTTCAGTAGTAGGCTACAACACACCTAGAGTGTATGTCAGCATGCATCATATTATAAATACATTAATCTTCACGTACTACATCACATAATACAAGGATGTTACCACATAAAATTGTTAAGCAAATAATTAAAGACACGCAACATTATCATCAATTGTAAATTAATTACCAACCTTTTGAAGTGGATGGTAGATTTCTCCTGGCTGCAGTTTTGTCCGTTTTCAGACTACGATTCACACGCATTCCACGTCGATAATGTACGGTACATTTTCCCTGCTACTACCATCAAAATCAATACAGCTATCATCTTCTATAACCGTCAAAAAAACCTGGCTTGTACATATTTCGTTTTTTAATCTTAGTTTACATCCGCAGTTATATATAGTGCTGCTGTAGGCCTAAATATGTATTTTTCTGTAAAAACTTTAACCAGGATATGGTGCGTCAGATGTAGATTCTGTAGCTAGCTTACCGTACTGATAACTGCTTCTAACTCACCTCTATATATACATCCTCTTTTTCATGGATGCCTGGTCTACCAGTACACTGAACAGCTGCTAACAACTCCATCTGACTTATAAATATGTATTAGACTCTAAGGCTCTAAGACATTGGCCGTTTCTCAATACCAAGTACGCAAACTGCGTACTCGCGTTCTTGGGAGTTCGTTCTTGAGAAGTTAAGTTCGGAAGTCGGGACTCCCAAGAACGGGAGTACGCAGTACGCTGAATCTGCGTTTTGAAAATCTACCCTGCATTTCCCTTTTATCTTTTCTGCTAATGTATATATACTAAATAAAAGAATACCAAATTGCCTGCAATTTGTTTAAAAAAAATAAAAAAATAAACCAAAAATATTCACGTGCCAATGGCGGGAATAGTTCGTAGTTATGGTGATAGTAGTTTTCTGATTGCTCTGTGGGGACTGAAAATAAAAACAGAAATACTAGAAAACCTGTACAACAAAAACTAAAAATGGATCGGGCAGTGTTAGCTGTTGTTGTGGGTATGATTTACCGTGAAGCAGAGGATGAAGCAGCGCAACTGAGAAGGCAAATCCGGGAAAGGAGAGCCAGAATACAGAGGAGGAGGAGCATAAATAGGCGTACCTTTGTCAATATACTGAATTATTTCACCAAAATACTTACAACCTAGACATTGGTGTTACCCAAGCTGCTGTATGCCTAAATCTAGGCTATTGTTTACTACCTACTTTCTACTACATTCCTTGATTCATAATTGCTTAGGCTACTTCTAGAGGTCTTCGTATTGTCAGTTCATATTGTTCACATTCAAACTATGTAGTAATCCCTGTAAACCTGGTGTTACATTTTAACTACATGCTCAGTAGGAATGAATAACCTGATTTAATATTCTGGTATCATATCAAACTATGGTTATATTTTAGAATACATTATTAAAAACTAAACTATAATACTTTGCCTCTCTGACATTGACTTAGTTTTTAAGGACGATAATTAACCTATCGGTAACTAATTTCAACTCCCAAAACTACTGCAATTTAAACTTTCTCGAATTGTCCTGAAAAAGTAACGATGAAAATGAACCCGTCGTCGTCCATTATGTTATTCTTCTCACTACATAGAATGGAATTCAGATATCATTCAGACGTGGTAAACAATGCCAATAACAACAACAACAATAACAACTTCTTTAGGCAAAGACAGTCGTTTTATTTACTGACTTACTACAGCCACTTACGATTGAGATGAGTACGGTACAATGTATTTGCTGTACAAAAGTATTTCTGTCATGGAGAAAATGTTTCAAAAATACAGCGACAGTAGGCCTCTAGAGCCTAGAGAAAAACTAGATGCGTGTCACTGCTGAACTAAAAAGGAAATAATGCACCTGGACACATAAATTAATATTATGTCCCTCCATACGGTACCGTACCGGTACGTTGAGTAGGTTACTGTACGGTATCGGTAGAGTAGATTAGTATGCCTAGTCGACTACTGTAGCAATACGTCGTCATCATTATTAAACAATGACTCAATTATGTTGTCATTTTCAAATTGTACATACGGTACAGTACGCAATGCACAAATGGGTTGACACGCTATACCTAAATCGTGCACGGTGAATTCAGTGACCCTTTCGAACGTGCGCATGCGCCACCTAAAATCATGTACAATATATAATAATTAGTGTGTGTGAGTGTGTGATTTCTCGTGCGCTTTTTGTGTCTCGCTCCCGAAGTGTTTTAATTCGGGAAAGGGTTACTAAAAGTTTAGCTATATCGATGGTGGTTTGCTCTGCAAAAAGCTTGTGATTTTAGCGATTTCTGAATAAAAAGTGAATATAATCTACTTTATCTACACCAGCCTCGTAGTTTTAAGGTTAATTGATGTCTAGATATTTCTAAATATTATTTATAGATCTATCGAACTTTTTCATGCTTTTTCTGCTTTATTTAACATACTTCGTTTCGAAAGGGTCACTGAATTTGGCAGGACACAGAATTAGGCATAACACCGGCAGATGTTTGGCCAAAATATCAACTGGAAAATATGATTACCGGTAATTTATTAAAAGCATGTTAAATTGCGCAAGATCAAAAGCCTATGGCGTGCCAAGCGTAGCCTACACCACCTTGATTTAGGTAGCATGTAGACAGAAAGACGTGATGGCACAGTAGGCTGTTTTCGGTTGAACAACCCAAAAGGTTAAGGGACAACATGTTCCATTTTCTTTCCCCACACGAAATACAGACATGTCTTAAAAGAATCACTCCAGTGTGTGTGTGCGCTGTATGGTGACTAATTGCAGCACTTTACTAAACTGTAGTAAAGTGCTGTAAAGCGCAACATCGGAGTGTAAATACATACACTCCCAAAGGCTAAAACCGGCTAATAAGGGGCTGGGGGAAATTGTGCTTCGATAGCGCACACGCCCTAGATCAGATGTCATATTCGATGGGCTAGCTTCATGAAAAAAATCTAATATAAACATTGCGGTAATGGGGGTTGCTTGCCACGGCCTGCGGGTGGGTTAGCAACACAGCGGTATTGCAATTATCACGACAGCCCTAGCAGGGAGAGCAGCAGCAGACCCCTCATAGGGTACAGACCAGAGCAAGCATCAATGACAACATCATCCCTGCGTTCAGGATGGTGGAACGTTTGCTACATGTTCCATGAATGTGAACGGCAGTGGACTGAACATCAGGTTATAAAACAGGGAGGAGTTGGGCTGTCCATATACGCTGTGGGTTGAACAACCCTCACATGCTAACAACAACAAAGCCATCGTTTGTGTTTTACTGCTTTAGATTGTTGTTTCAGACTGCATTTGCACAAGATGATGGTAGAACCAGCATGGTCTAGAACCACTTCTGTCCGCGCACTGTTCCAAGAATTGAAGGATATAGTTCGTAATGGCTGTATCAACATAATCAATTTCAGGATTTCAAACATTTTATATCAGAATGAGACAGCATGCATTTAAGAATGAAGGATGTAATAAATGTGACATTTGGTACTAAATAGTGTTGACTTATACTCACAATACTTAAAACCTATGTTAATATGGGGCTACACTTCCTACACTGAGCATCACTTGCCACAGCCATTAAACGCAGCAAACATCTTTGAAAGTAGTTCAAAAACGTTTTGAACGTTTTCGAGGAAAAGGGTCCTTCAGTGAAAAAGTTCACTGAGCATTTAGAAAGCTCAGTCCACTGACAGTCCACCATGACATTGATTACTGTATGTCAGACACAGCATGAAAGAAGGAATTGGAATTGGTGGGTTGAAGTGCTTCCAGAGGAAGTGTAGAGAATTGGCAGGATAAAAATAAGCATCTTAAAATTAGATGCTATGAAGAGTTTAACCACTTGTATGCTTAGCAGGTGATCAGCTGATTGAGATCAGATGATGATTGAGATGATGGCCTGCCTGAATTATCGCTATCTCATTTACTGTACTACATTACTGTACTAATACATCTTATGATGTAGACTTCAATACGACAAAACATCTACAAGGTTGTGTTATGCACCATTATACTGTAAATTATGCCAACCAACAATCAAAAAATGTCTGGATTGGAACTAAAGTGAACCTATGCATAACACAGATTCTTATATACCAGTGGTCCCCAATCCTGGTCCTAGAGGGCAGCGGCCCTCCCAAGGCCAGGATTGGGGAACCCTGATCTAGAGTATTAGCTTTACTATGCCAACAATCATACCTTTCTTTGTTGTTCTCAAATGCCCCATCACACATAATGGCAGCATAATTCCAACTATCAATGCAGCAACGATGCCCACTGCGATGCCTGCAATATAGCGGTTGCCGTTCCTGTTGCGAAAAACTACGGTTCCCACCTCATAAACCTCCCCGTTCACAGAAACCTACAGCAGAACACACACAATCAGAACTGCTGTGAACCAGTACATTTGTTTGTTGTTATTAATCATATATTATTCATTATATTGCAGATGTCTCACCTTGACAGGTAGGCCCGCACTGGGAACTACCAGACCTTTGGGGATTCTGCAGGTCAGTTCATTTAGCAGAACCTGGACATTGCATTCCACAACACCAATGGTCATTGTGATCTTCATACACATGCTTACTGCATTCAGATTGTGATGCTGTTTAGCATTTGAAAGATAAAGAATATACACACACACATGATTTGTGCTCATTTAAAGATTTTTAAAAGCACACTTCTTGATTTGAGTCTGGAAGTCATCTTGTGGTTGAAACCAAGTGTCAAGACCACTGTCTCAAGATATTTCCTCTGGTCAAAAACAACACAAATGTTGTTTTGGCTTGAGCATTCATGCCCCTCCCCCACCTTTAAGGCTGACTGGCTGGCACTCATCTCTACTCCTCCCCTACAGCCACCTGTATTGTATTTTAAACAGACATTTCAACGTACATGCAATGAAACCTCATTCTGTCCTGGGTGTAGTTGCAATACATTGTCATCACTTTCAAAGGGAATAACTTTGGCATCTGGGTAGTAGTCGAACCGCTTCTTCCAAAGTCCATTGGCTCCATCCATGTCAAAGGAAATTTTTCCAATGTCAGATCTATCATCCATTATGTCATCAGAAAAGGCAGGGGTCATGCACTCCATATGGGTGGCATTAACTGGGCCACTGCAGATCTAAGGTGAAATTCATACATAGCATTAACACTCACAATAAATAGTTGGTTATAATGAAAAAGATGAGAATCAAAGAAATTAGGGTTGGAACATTATGCATGAATAATTTACACATATATATTTAATCCCAAAGCGATTAGGTACACTCATTGATTGTGTTGATTGATTGTGTCAGTTCTGTCCCAGCTCACGGTTTCTTTTATTTTGAAACACAACTGCCCCAAAGATTTTGGATACATGTGAAACATGGGCAATTGGGCATGCACTGACAACATTGGTTTCCTCCACAGGAGCAATACAACTGAAGAGTGTACCTTTAGGTTGCATATTATTTGTCATACCTTCTGCAGAGGTTTCTGGGGCTGTTTGCTGATCTCATACAGAACCACTGTGTTTTGCACAGAGTCCAGATTCTGCCCTTCAATCACCAGCTTTGAGCCCCTTTACGTAGTAAAATGAACACATTCATTATTTGTGTCACTAACCCAAGTGAACAGTGACATCATTTATAGCATGCCGGCTTCAGGCTGTGTATACCTGTGTGTGTGTTATACCTTCTAAAACTGCAGGAAGGATGCACAGCAGTTATAACAGGATTGTCCTTGTAAAAGAACGTCTTCTCAGTAGTCACTGGAAAGCTGTCAATGAAGACCTTGATGGGTACCTCTCCTACGACAGGGGCACCTTGGGACAGGCAGATGATGGAGGACAAGTCCCCAATTCCCTTAGAGTAATTGGGGAAACTGGGGGTAGCAGACAACATTGTGGTGACCTCACTTATATTGCCACACAACATGTTAAAGGTGCAGAACTCCCATACATTTTTAAGGGGCTTGATACAAAACAACAAAACAATACAGTACAGTATATCTGAATGTGTCTCAAAGCATTACAGAAATGTTTTCTGTTATTCACCTTTGAACACGGCAGTCTTTGTCACCAATCATGACACTTCTTTGCATCCCTGAATTAAGATGGTTCCCTGTCACCGTTACCAACGTTCCTCCGATTTTAGGCCCACGTTCAGGCTGGATGTCTTTTATATTTGGTTCCTGATTAGAATGGAGGAAATAATTTCACTTTGTTAAGACATCTAGGCAACTAATTGCACATCAGTTTATTGACATCTAAAACAGCCCTACTCACCACAAAGTAGAAGCCCTGAGCCTCAAATTCTCCATTGATTGTGTAGTAGCTACTGGCTTTCCCCTCAGTTACGTTCAGTGTGATTGGAAGACCCGGTGATGGTGCCCTTTCCTGGTGCAGAACCTTGCATGATAGCCTTTGCACAGGATGTAATTTATTACACCCGATCTTTATTTGTCTGCTTAACTTACAGTTAAAGGTACACATTATGTTAAATTGACACTTAGGGCCCTATTTACCGATCTAAGCGCTGGGTCTAAAGCGCAAGGTGCAAATTGCATTTAGGGTGGTGTCCAAATCCGCTTTTGCTATTTTATTGGCAGATCAACAGATAACATATGATAAACCAATCCGAGTGTCATGTCCCATTCCCTTTAAAAATCCAGGCACGCTTGCATCATGGGCAAATTGCTATTATGTGTTTATTTGTGAAAGCTCTGGAGCAGCCCATCTAGTCTAGGCAATATCAAGATCCTCAAATATGTTGACGTAAGCTACACATTAATAGTATTTCACATTGTACTCTTTTAGTTTTTAATCCTATGCATGTTAGTGCGCTCCTGTACGTCCCTGTGTGTGGAACAAGTGTATATGCGTTGTTCACCCGCCATTATATATATATATACATATATATAATTTTTATATTTTTTTATAGGTTTTTGCTGGTCAATCATTCTCTGCTGCCTTAAGGGTTAAGGTTAGACCATACCTCATGTTTAGACCAACACACCCACGGGTGCTCAAATGGCCATGCATTTGCTATTTAAAGAACGTAGGCGCTGGATGGTAAAATGACAACTGCGTCAATCTGAAACTAGCAAAGTAGCAAAGATACTTTCTTCTTCTCGGTTCTAAGATAGGGCCCATAGAAGTCTACACTGTTTACCCAACTCACTGTTTATATTTTAAATGCCAAAGCCAATTCTGGTCACAAATTGATGAGTGTATTTTTAAGGCTATGTGTGTTTATAAATATTATGTCAACATGTTTACAGTAGTGTTAACCTGAAAAAACAGGGTAGACTAGATTTAGTGTAGGGCTTTTCACACTGCCTACTCTCTGGCTAAGGATAGTCTGGGGGTGAGAGCTTAACCGGGGCTAATTTAGCCCCTTTTGACACACACATTATTAACTCAGGGTTCACGTTAGCCCAGGGCTATACCATTCACACTGCACTTCTTCTACTAGCCCTGGATTAAATGTCAATAAATGTCAGTCACTGACTACAATGTGATGAAACTCTATTGTCTTTTAGCCCTGTTTCACACTTTTAGCCCCGGATTTAGTGGATTTTCCCAGTTTGGAATATTCCAGGACTGTGCCAGTGTGAACTCTATTTTAGCCCCAGGCTAACACACCCTTAGTCCAGGGATAAACATTCTAAAAATGTTTAGCCCCGGGATAGCCCCGGGATAATTTCAGTGTGAAAAGCCCATGTGTGTGTGTACACTTCTTTTAATGCACATGGAATGTGTTCCTCACTCTGTACTGCTGCTCTTCAAAGGCAGAATGTTACAGGGGGTCCCAGTACCCACTTGGACCTTGTGGGTTTCACCATTGATACCAGATGACCTAGGAGACTGGAAGTCCCACCCACACAGTTTGAGCTCTGTGTCACCCATAGCAGGTGCTGTCTTTGGATAAAACTGTAGAAAGAACAATAACATTGAAGGGCGTCACTTAAATCTTCTATCTAGACATGAATTGCTCTTTAAGACCATGAATCCCATGAACACAGCATTTGTTAATGTATACTGTCATCTAGTGGTGTAGATGCGATCTAAAACGCGTTTTAGGCCACCTTTAATGCAGTGAGTAGAACTGCATTAAAGGTGGCCTAAGCAGCGTGTTGGACCTACTAGGCTCTAGATCGTGTTGGATCTACTAGGCATTGTACTGTACCTCTGTGATGACAGGCATGCATGACTTGTTGTTCCACAGTGTTTTACATTCTTGTTGCCTGGAGCAGCTTCCAGAACACCAGCCACACTTCATGAAGAATGGAGCCGATAAACAGCGTGAACACGTAATGAAGTGTGTGCACCCTGGACCTACAGGGGACACTCTGAACATCTAGATTAGAAATAAAGAAGGGGGGGTTGAGTCAGAGACATTACAGAAGAGACAGACCACTTAGATATCTTGTTTGTTTTCAAAATTCATATGCAACCTAATATACAAATACACTTTTACACAATAGCATATATCTGGTAGAAGTCCATACAAGCAAATATGGCAGTCAGAAGAAAAAAGCCATCTGTTTTATAACTGCAGAACCTTAACCTATTTAGCATGCCGGCAGTTATGTCCCGGTGACTGCTAAAGGTGCAGTTATGGCTCTCCCCATGTATTTATATACAGTATATAAAGCTGATCAACTCCGCTCCCATTCTACAGCTCGTGTTTCTCTACCCTTTTTGCTATTATTGCAACTGATAAGCAATTTGTGACTATTTTCTGTGAAATGCGCTATATAAATACACTTTACTAACTTACTACTTAGACACAGTCTTCCTAATGACTGACAGACTTGATACTATTTGTAGCTATAACAATATCATCTAATAATTTACCTTATTTTCAACCACAAAGAGAAGTGACTCCTCTGAATAGACTGCCGCCACACGAGAAACCTGGGTCTGGCCCAGAGAATAGTTGGCAAAAATGTTGGGCTGGTACAATGTGAGAATGACCTAAACCGGTAGCACAGAGAACCCATGTGAAGTTCTGGAGGGGTTAGTCTGAACTATTAACTGTCAGACAGACTTTAAAAGCCCTATAATTGTGTTATCCTTAACATTACCTGCAGAATCCTGCCGTCAGAAGTACCTAAATGGGCCAAAGTGTAATCTCCAATGATGGTGACCAGAAGAGCAGTAAACAGGACACCTGTCATCTCCTTGTTAAAGAGGTCCATTCTGTGGTATGGCTTGGACACCAGGGTTGGATGATTGCTGCATGTGTTATCTGCATTCTATTCAGGCAAAGGAAATTGCATAACACATTGCTTTACAAGGTTTTCACATAATCTAAACACACAAACTGAACAAGGAATATTACAAAGCAGAATGTGACTTTCACTGTTAAGGAAGGAATTGGTTTAGCCTGATTGCATACTGTAGCTTGTACAGCAACACACAGTGGGTGAAACAAGGTCATAAACTAGCAATGTTCCTTCCTCAGTGAGGACTCAAAGCAGATGCTATGGATTAATGGTGCGTTCACATGGAACACGGCAGACGGCAAACCAGATATCATGTTAGTGGACGAGAGCAGGATGGCAAAAACAGTTGTGGCCGGCAAAAAATAGAGACGCCGGTAAACGGCAAACGGCATGCCGTTGAAACATAAAGTATTTTAACTTTTTGCTGTCCTCCGCCACGGCATTTACAACCGGATGTTCATAGCTCTCTCACACACAGAGAAAACATAGACAACGAGAAGGTTATACTTTTGGTACAACAACACTAGACTACTACTGTAGATACAATACAAAAATAATGACAAAACAGTTGCTAGTAAATAATTGTGTTGATTCTATTTTTATTTAATTATTTGTAAACAATGCGACATCGCCATAGCAACTGCCATTCCTTTGGACTTTTATGCCGTGCGTGCCGTCCACAAAGTGTTTGCCGTCTGCCGTGTTCCATGTAAATGCAGCATAAGCATGGTTGAATAACAGTAAGCCCACTGCAAATTAACCTAATGATACATGACTATACATTATTGACATGGCAAAATCTGCCAACGATATTAGCTGACACTACTGAAGAGTATTGGATATGGACACGCCCGGATTATGCAATGGGCCCTTAAAATAGAACTACACCAAGGAGTGGACTAGCGACTGGGCATCCCACGAGGACGCTCTTTCAGCTACCTTCTGAGTCTGCGCGGACAACCTAGAAAACAGAAACAAGGAAGTTGCGGGACTATTACTGACAGCTAGTAATGTGCGAACCACAACACTGACACCAAAATATAGTAGCCTAGTGCTTGCGTTATCAAACGTTGGTCTTTCTATACCTTTTGTTAATTTAAAATTAAATTAAGAGAAGACGAAGGAGTCATAGGAAACATAAACAGGAGAGCAACATGGCACATATCCATCCATTTGCTGTGATTTGGAGGTATCATGTTGAAATGCAAACAGTAAACAATTTACTTATTTTAGGGCTGCTGAAAAAAAATTCTGTTCTCACTGTTAGTAGATGTTTGTGTTTTTTATATTGATATTACTCTGCAAGAAAGCCTGAAAAGCCTTTACCTAGATTCTGATTGGTGGAAAAGCTAGCGATTTCCTTCACCTGTGTCAAAATTTGAATCGCTATAAAAACTTGATAGAGCGTCAGGTTTCGGTTGATAGGAGCGGGCAGTCCAGCGGCCACACCAGTCAACCAGCGACCTGGCGATTTCTGTTAAATAAGCAGTCTCTCCCACACGCACGAGCGAAAATCGCTGCGGTGTAGTTATAGCTTTATGGGCACAAGCCCAGGGGCCCATGCGCAGTTGGGGCCCAAGCAAGGGGAATAACATTCTATTCATTATGTATAACCCATAAAAAGTATGCGGATATATTTTTATTTATTTAAATAAAATTAAATATCTGGTTAAGCGCAGGTGTGGAAAGCACGTAACAGCCCGCCCCTGTGCTGTTAAAATAAGTAGAGTGTAGTAAACGCAAATGAAAAAGAGAAAAAGAGCAGAGACGTCTCTATTAAGACGTGCCATCTATTGAGACGTTCTTTAAACATCCCAGGAGAATCAGGGTGAAGGTGTGGAAGCTGACGAACAAGCTAGTAACCAGGGACCTGAGGAGGCCAGTGTGATCAGCGCAGCACAACCTGAGGCTAGCTGTCTACTCTTGATGTGCCTTGCTTTCCACTAGACAGGCAGACAAGGCAGCCGCCAGCCTCAAACAACTTGCTTGCGGTGGGCTATTACATCAATTTTCATTGCAAAGCATTACATCTTTCAAAATGCATGATCTCAAAACTATAATATGCCTAGGCTATCTGATGATGCTATCTGAAATGTTGATAAATATGCACACTACTTTCAGTAGTTAGGCAATGTTCAAACCCTATGCACCCTAAAAGCAAAACAGTGCTACATTTCACATTTGCTATAAGCCTCCATAAGGCCTACATATGCTATAGGCCTACATAATACTATAAAGGCTACTGTATTATAATCTTAATATCTCTCTGGCGTATGTAGCATATAAGAAACGGATCATGTTATGCCAAATGAAGGAAACTATATGGGTTACTGTTGTCTAGCAGTGTAAAGTGGATTCAGTGGGATAATGCTACTTACAATGTTTACTAGGGTGATAGTGATAAGAATACATTCTTATGAATAGGTGTAGTACTGAAATTACATAGATTTAGCTCCATCATTATAAATTATATTCCCTTTTTAACATTTTGAGCATCTGTCCCTGTGAAACTCTGCATGGTCTTAGTAGGCCTATACCATATGACCGGGTTCCCCGGGAGATACTGTGGGAGGTGGGGGTGAGGGGGTCCCTTTTAAGGGAAATCCGATCCCTGTATGCCCAAAGCGAGAGCTGTGTACGGATTCTCGGCAGTAATTCTGACTCGTTTCAGGTGGGGGTTGGTCTCCACCAGGCATGGGCATATATTTCGTTTGAACATCGGGACATATAAAGTGGGGGGACTGGGATCCTCCCCCATAACATTTTGAGAATCAAACACTTCATTTTCTGCATTCTGGTGAATTCTTATGGAACAAATTGTGCCTTTTCTGCATGACTTCGTCAATGTAAGGTGAAAATGTCTATTTAAAGGAAAACATTAAATACAGGAACCCTGGCACAATTAAATATTGATTTGGAATATAATTCAGTAAGGGTTATCAAACATATGTAGTGCTTTAGGCATAGGCCTCAACACACATAGGCATGATTTAGCCTACTCTTCTGTTATTAATTTAAATGTATTAATCCCTGGACTTTAATAGCTCATGTTCAAAACTTTTTGCATATTCAAAACATCTGTGTTTTGAGATGATCTACTAGGCTAAACTGACTTAAAACAATATTAGTCCACATTTTGGCTATAACCTAATAAAACTAGGTTTATAGCACTCTGTCAGCATCTAACGTCCCTCGCTTCCTCCCCTGGCTCCTTGCGCGTCTGGCAGAGCTTGTAGCAGTGGAAGGTTGCAAGTAGTGCATCAGTGCCATATGCCGGTGTAAGGCTGTGTGGAAGGGGTGCACAATGTGCGCATTATAATGTCCAACATAGGACATAACAGTGAACCAATAGTGTAATAGGCCTGTATAGCTAGGTTACAGCTATACTGTCAAGCGGTTCAATGAGCAGTTAATATGCATAGTGCGCTATACTGTGATATCGTCGGCCGGACCCAGTGCTTCTTTCATGTTTTTATTGGGGGAGACAAATAAACCTGCCCCTCCCCCCCACAAGTTTATCAAATAACATTGCTTTAGACATTCGTTTAGTGCACCAGGATTTGTCAGACATCGATCTGGATCTTATAATCGCACAACACGAAACTTTACTTTACCATACAGTAAAGTTAGTTTTCGTCTTGGATCACCAGATACCGTCCTTTTGATACCATCCTGTTCTTGTGTTTTTGTTGGTATCTCCTCTTGCTTTTTTGGCTTCAGAAAAGCGAAAAAATACGACACCCCCCTCTTAGGCTTTTAGGATG
>JAODUE010093069.1:0-13743 GCA_027564755.1 Amblyopsis hoosieri | reverse complement strand
TGTGTGTGTGTGTGTGTGTGTGTGTGTGTGTGTGTGTGTGTGTGTGTGTGTGTGTGTGTGTGTGTGTGTGTTGTGGTCTCTGTTCTATTACGACCTAGCACCGTCCCTTTGACGTGGAACTTCAACTCCTTCTGATCTGCTAAATTTCTGCCGTCATCACTCTAGCGGTTCCCCTCTATAGATCTCCCCTTCTCCGCTATGTATTCTCCTGGGTGTTATTGCTGTGTCCGCTGGTTTGTTAATCCCTTCCCCTCCCTCCCTCCCGCCCGCCCCAGCAGTCCACAGCCTGAAGCTGAGTCGCACCCACGTGGACTGGCACAGCGTGGACGAGGTCTACCTCTACAGTGACGCCACCACCTCCAAAATTGCACGCACCGTCACCCAGAAGCTGGGCTTCTCCAAAGGTCGGTGTTCACGGCGGTGGGGAGTGCAGGGAGGGGTTCCTTCAGGGAGAGGGCGCCACGCGACGCCACATCAGGGGTGCAGGGGGTGACGAGGAGGAGCGTTGGCACCAGCGTTTGACTTGCGCTGAAGTTAGCTCTGGCCAGGGCATCCCTAGTTCAATTTAAAGTCACATGTTTGGGGGAGGGGGGAGGCATTCATTCATTCATTTATTGTCCATGTCTATGAACTGTTAGAGCACACACAGTGTGGCAGAGATGAGGTGGGGAGAAAGGCAACAGCATTTGGCTGCAGTACCAGCATTGGCCACCAAACCTTGAGGGGGCAGCAGTGATTTAATGACGGACACCGGAAATGTATGCATTTTTTCTCTCCCCGTCCTAGCCTCCAGCAGCGGGACGCGGCTTCACCGAGGCTACGTGGAGGAGGCCTCCCTGGAGGACCGGCCGCCGCAGACCACCCACATTGTGTTCGTGGTGCACGGCATCGGGCAGAAGATGGACCAGGGCCGCATTATCAAGAACACTGGCATGTGAGTGGTCGGTCGGTGGAGGGGAAGGAGGGACAGTTGATAGATTATACGTGGGTGAGAACAGTCGACAGATTATATATGCAGGGCTCCAGGCTAACTTTTCCCACTGCTACCAACCTTCTCAGTTGGTCGCACCAGCATATGATTTGGTCGCACCCTTTTTTATTTTTGTATTAAAAATAGCATGGTGAGTTTCCATCAATGGATTGGCCGGATTGCCTATATTACGCACACAGAAGATATCCCCTTTCTACCGCAACTTGTATGCCTACTGCATTAGCCCTCGTGCTTTTCAACATGCACACTCATCTATTGTGTCTGAGTTGGTTCTCCATCTCCTCCAGCCACATTGTTTTAAAATAATCATTTTAATCTTTGGATTACAGTATGCGTAAATTCACATTCACAACAGAGCGCCATGTCATCTACGGCTCCGGTATTCTTGTGAGCGGTGGGACGCGAGCATTACGAAATCTCACTTTACAATATGTATGCAAGCAATTGTAATACAACTATCATGTCTGCTGAAAAGCAATGTCAACGACTCGTCAGCGCAGCTCAGTTTATATAAGAGAGGAAAGCGATTTACCTGTGAGAGAGCAGCGGAAATGATTATCTTCATTATAAACAATCTATAGGTTTACTCAACCAAGCTAGATAAGCTATGTTTGTCGCCTGTTTAGGCAAACAGTCATGGCTGGCTTCGCAAAGAAGGCGCTTTACGTGAAGCACTTTCGAAAATGTTAAGTACTCTAATTGGTACTCTGTATCGGCCGATGCTTTAAAAAAAAAAGAAGTAATTCTCGTATCGGTCTTAAAAAAACTCTAGATACATCGGTGATACAACAGTTGAAAGATGATACATGGTGGATGATTTGTGTGTGTGTGTGGGGGGTGGGGGGTGGGGGGTGGAACTTGATAATAACAAAAACCTCTCCCTTCAATGTCATAGGATGCTACAAGGAAAATGTTTCGCTAAGGCTAGGATAGTGTTGCGTGGTGCGTCCTGCACCACTTTGTTTGTGTTCCCATTTACAGAGCCAGGGCTGTGTAGAAACAACAGATTGTTTTTTTATTTTGCAGCATGCACAGAGAACTGCCAGCTAGTGGAATGTGACACTATTAGCTGAATTTGACAAAAACTGTATTAGCTGGTAATCTCTGACTGAATATTGTTTACTGGAGCAGTTGAACCCATAATTGTTATTATTGAACCCATAACAAATTGTTATTATTACACCTGATTAAGCCTGAAAGATGCTCTTCCTTTTCCTCTTCTCTAATGTGTTGGTGTCTCATTCCATTTTCTCCTGCTCTACTGCTTCTCTATTGCTGTTATGTCTCTGTGCGTGGTGTCATTCCTCCATGGGCACAGACTGTAAAACAAGGGTTGTTGGCACTATGACATTACTATCTCCATAGGTTCTCTGTCTACAGGCCTGTACAAGACCAGCTTGCAGTGTCTTAAGTACGTTTCACAGCTGTCCATTGTATAGTCATGTCTGAGTGACTATTCAAAGGACAGCTGTATAGTGCTATTTTTGTCTCTGGGCCGCGGCTTCTCCAGGTATTTATAGAAAAGGTCCATTTAATCCCAAAGTAAAGGCCTAATCACTCCGTTTATATCTCGGCACACTGAGAATGTGAAACGTGTCCTATTTGTCGAGCTTTAAATACGGCTTCTTATGCGAGTCAATTCACTGATTCATCCCTCATCGCATATGATTTATGGCTTCGGTGCTCTATACCTGTCCAACGACATGCATCGTTCAGCTGCCTCTTTTGTGAAGTCGGTGAAGTGCGGAAAGTCATCTGACATTTTCCGCCCGACCTGCAGCTAATGTCTTTTGTTCTCCTACGCTGTCTGTTTGTCTCTTACACACTCTTTGTTCTCTCTCTCTGTCTCTCTCTCTCTGTCTCCCTCTCTCTTTGTCTCGCTCCCTTCTACAAAAGGCTGACCTTTGTAACAGGCTCACTAAACAGGAGATAATTGACTTATTTACTTTTGGGAGCGCTCGGGCTTCTAGTGAAAGTAGCTAGGTTTAACAGACACAAACCTGCACGCACGCACGCACGCACGTGTGCGCACACACACACACACACACACACACACACACACACTTGCCTTTAGAAAGAAGACACAGCAAACTATTGTAGTCTGTCTGAACAGTTACAATAGTTATGTAGTCCAGCTTCTTTAGTGTGTGTGTGTGTGTGTGTGTAGCCTAATGATTCGTTGCTTGTCTATTTCCCACATCTTTGTCTGGCCTGTTGGCTGTAGGGTTACTCTACTGTAGGCAGTACACTGCTGTGTGTGTGTGTGTGCATACGTGCGAGTGTGCATGTGTGTATACGCGTGTGTGTGTGGTTTCCCACGGTTTCTTGTTGTGGTTCCAGAGGACAGAACCGTGAGTCTTCCCATCTATTCTAAACAATATGAAATAATATCACAACAACATCAATGTGTTGGTTAAGTGTATTTTTCCTGAGAAATGACAAAGCGTGCAGCTTCACCTGCTTGCATTGTAACTCTTAGCAATATCTTTAAAATGAAGCTACACATGTTCTCCACTTCAGTACTCCAAGCTGTTTGTCATTAAAAAAGGTAAGCAGCAAATGACTAGTATACTCCATGTAGGCTAAAGATATAGTAGAAATAATGACGTCATGAGCACATAAACACTCCCTCTGTGTGTGTGTGTTGTAATCCAACCTCCTTGGTCCCTTGCTTACATAGCTGCGTTGCTGCTAATGTGTTAGCTTAGCACGCATTTATGTGCGAAGAAGCTGGTGTGCTTAGTCTGACATCTAGTGGCAGAAAGTCATATAGACAAACATAAAACCTAAAGTCTACAGAGCGAATGTAATAAAAGCCAGAAATTCTTTTTTACCCCTCAAGGCAAAAACAAAAGTACAAACCGTGGCTCACAAACCGAGGTCTGAACCGAACCGTGAATTTGGTGAACCATTACACCCCTAGTGTGCGTGCGTGTATGAGTGTCAGGGTTTTCAGGGCTCTGCCAGTACAGGGGCTTAGGCCAGCTAAGCAGGTAAAACAGACCAATAGGGCTGCTCGCTGGCTCCTAAGCCTCCACACCACACCCAGCTCTCGGCAGATGACCGTCCCTCAGGGGGGAGGATCAGGAGACAAACTCCAGCCCTGGTTTGGCTGATCCCTTCACCCCGGAGCTGCTCAGACTTATTCTCCACGGGCGAAGTCAACGTAATGCTTGCGAGATCAGGAGCGTATCACGAGGCTAACACACCCTTTCCCTCTGTTCCCACTCCGTTCTCCGCTCTCTGCCCACTCTCTGCACATCACCACTCTCCCTACCCCCCCTCTTCTCCCTGCTCTCTGGGGATTAAAGGCTCGTGAGCTCAGCGGGGTGCCACTTAAAAGTACACCCCTCGATTTGGTGTCTGGGGTTATATTGGAACCACCGCGTACAGATTGACCTGCACTCATCTCTGCTCTTCATATGGTCCTAATACAGAGCTGTGAACTAACCATACACTACCATAAGGTTCCACTCTCGCTAGCCTAAAAGCTATGAAGAGTGTTGTGTTTAAAACACGATGCGTTCAGAGCATTAAAGACGAGCAGCGCAGCAACACGACATGCGCTAGGGCTTTTGGCAGTTGAGCCGAGTCGAGACACTTTGTGATATCCAGACGCAGGGTTTCAGGAGAGGGCCTGCGTCATGCGGTAATTGCTTCACAGGCCCGGGATCGAGAACGAGGCCACACTCTCCAGGTCGGTGGAGGATGCTATACATGCACTCAGCATCATCATCATAATCCATTACCACTGAGAGAACATGCATTTCTAAAACATTAATGACACTTGGAGAGATAGGTTGCTTTCCATCTGAAGAGCATTGGCCTTTAAAAAAAAAAAAAATTTGTCCGTGAATCCTTTCCATAATGTCCTCACTATTTGTGTGTGTGTGTGTGTGCGCGTCTCTGTCTGTGTGTCTGTCTGTGTGTGTGTGTGTGTGTGTGTGTGTGTGTGTGTGTGTGTGTGCAGGCTGAGGGAGGCCGTGAGGAAAATGGAGGACGCAATAGAGCACGACGACGAGCACGTGGAGTTCCTTCCCGTAGAGTGGCGCTCCAAGCTGGCTCTGGACGGAGGTCAGTGTGTCTTCCTCCATCTTAAGCAGCTCTTTGTCCTTTGTGCCACAGTGGCCACATTGTCATTGTACTCAATACAACGGAATTAAGTGCAATCCAGGAAAATAAAACATAATCATAGCATAAATAAATATGTTTAAAAAAACAGACATTCATTCAATGGTACACATTCACTTATGGCTTGTAAGTGAGATATAAGCTGCAATTACTGGTTTTTGGGTCTTGCAGTATTTAATGTAGTGATGGCTGTAGGATAAAAAGTGTTTCTTAATGTGTTTGTTCTTGTTTTGAATTATCTGTATCGCCCGCCTGAAGGCAGTAGTTCAAACAGTAATCAACAACATGTGTGTGGAGGAGACTGTAGTCTAATATGATGGAAGGTGTTATAGGTAGGATTCAAGGGCTGTAAATCTAGTTGTTAGACATGCCATAGTCACCAGTGAGTGGAATGCTCTGGGAGAACATCGTTTAAACATTTTTGAAAGTTATTCTGACCAACCAGGGCATCTTTTCTCAGACTGGCCTGGCAAACCTGCGTTACCTTTAGTCAATCACACGAATGTGATCGACACATGTTTGTCAGTGGCTCATTACATAGGGAGGGGACAGGTGAGGAGGGTGCAGATCTTTGGGTTGTTGATCTTCAAAAGCCATGTTCTCGTTATTATATTAGCTAGCTCTTGTTGCAACCAGAGAGAATATCATTTAACAGAGAGGTTCCAACGGACGGCACTTTTTAGAAGGAGGGGGGCGACGTTTCACCCTTTGTGCAGACCAGAACAACCCCAGCGTTCCATGCAAGGCAATGGGGAGGTACACGGATTTCACCACGATATTGGCCATTATTTATCTCTGGGGGGCGTTAATGGGCATTTTGAGTATATAACATTAATTTTAAGTACCTACGATCAATCTGAGGCCACATTTGTACTTCTGCAGTGAGCTGTTTTGGGGGTAAACTCACTTTGTTTCAGGGCATGTGTGCATTTAGCTGCCTGGGCAAAATGCTGTTGGTGACACGCCCACTCTAGAGATGGGAGGCGTTCCATTTTTGCTCCATTGAAATGCATTACAGTGCTCCATCTTGTTGTTATTCTAAAGTCATTGTTGCAACTCTCAGATCCCACCTACAGCAGTTTCAAGCAGACACAAGTTGCTCGTCATACTGCATCTTACGCATCTTACGCATCTTAAGATATCAATACGTTCCAAGTGATGGCAAGCTGAATCCTTAGGAACATGTGTCTGAGGAACAAACCAAGTGTTGTGTATCTGATTTAGTGATATTGGCTGCTGTGTCTTCTTTTCAGATACGGTTGACTCAATCACACCAGACAAAGTGCGAGGTCTCAGAGACCTCCTCAACAGCAGTGCCATGGACATTATGTACTACACCAGCCCGCTGTACCGCGATGAGGTGAGGCACGACGTCTGGCCTTCAGTGTTTCCCCTATAGGGCAGAGCTGTAGTAGCAGAGGTGAAGCAAACATATTAAATCCATTATCAGCGTTGCCTGTGTCATGTTGACACCTGCTCCGTGCTTGGTGTATTGTAGGCTAATCGTTGTGCTAACGCTATTAGGTAAGCTAAGCGCAAAGTTTTAGTGTGATGTTGTGTGAATTGACCTAGATACGAAGTGCCGTCCGGAGCGCTAAATAATAATGTTTACAAAGAGATACGATAAAGAGACTGACACCTCTCCACGTCTCGTTTTGGAGCGGCAGTGATTTTCATACAGGGGAAACACTTCCTTTGTCTACCAGTTCCAGGTACAGATACAGTATCTACAGGAACTATCCAGAAATGAGGAAGAAAATGATTCATGGAGGGTTTTGCTTCCTCATTGCATTATGGGAACCACAAAGCAAATTAATTGGCAAAACTATATTGCAGAAGACCTACGCTGCTGTAATGTGTTTTTAAAAATGGTGCTTGTTGCCACGCTAGTCTTTTATGGACAATCGTCCTTTAAAATAATATACGGCGATCTTTGAAGCCAGGGCTAAAACAGAACGATGGCCTGGAAGTGGAAAACCTCCAGAAACCGTTCCCCTGGGGGAAACGTTATTTCTTATTCCCGTCACAATTGTACTGGTATTTTAAGGATTTCTGTGAATATCCGTCACTCTATCACTCTCTCTCTCTTTCTCTCATTGACCTTTGACCCTTGAACCTTGGCAGATCACAAAGGGCCTGACACAGGAGCTGAACCGCCTCTACACGCTCTTCTGCTCGCGGAACCCGGAGTTCGAAGCGCGCGGGGGGAGGGTGTCCATGGTGTCCCACTCCCTGGGCTGCGTCATCGCGTTCGACATCATGACGGGCTGGGACCCCGTGCGCTTCTGCCTGCAGGAGCACCACTCCGTGGAGGAGGAGCTGGACGTGCGCTGGGTCTCCTACGAGGAGCGCCACCTGCTGGAGCAGCTGCAGATCGCCAGGAACCGGTACAGGGGGAGTTGGGGGGGGGGGGGGGGCTTCCTTAGGTTACATGCTCTGGTATTTGTATATCGTCATATTGAAGTGTATTCAACACTATTTATTCATTTATTTATTTAATTTATTCATTCAACAGGTTACGAGAACTGGAAGATAAGCTACTGGGTTTGGAAGCCACCAAACCGTTCACACCACCAGCCCTTAAATTCAAGGTAAACCATACACATCATAACCATAGTATAGAGCTGTGCAGAGTGCCTCAAGGCACTAGGGTCCACCGTGTGTGTGTACGCGCATGTGCATGCCTGGCTAGCCATGTGGCCTGGCTAGCATATCATTACAATAGGCTATGCTAGCCAGGCTACTGCATGGGTGTGTTGCATATGACTGTTGAAGTGTAAATGCACCCCGGCTCTGAGCCTGACTCCACCTTTAAAGTGTAAGTGCACCCCAGCTCTGAGCCTGACTCCACCTTTAAAGTGTAAGGGCACCCCAGCTCTGAGCCTGACTCCACCTTTAAAGTGTAACTGCACCCCAGCTCTGAGCCTGACTCCACCTTTAAAGTGTAAGGGCACCCCAGCTCTGAGCCTGACTCCACCTTTAAAGTGTAACTGCACCCACTACAACTTTAAAAAATGCATTAAGAAGCTGAGTGAGGGGAGGGGAGGGGCTGAGAGGGGGACCCCCATTAACATTAACATTTGAATTGATGACGTATGAGCGGACGGGGTGTATCGTTAACAACCAGCCAGGTCCTGGGGTGATTTTAGGCGGATATGACGGGTAAATCCGTTTTCACTCCATAAAATGTAGATTTTTGTAAAAACTTGACTTGTACAATATTGACACCAGCATTGATGTGTCTCATCACAGGTAAATCCTATAACTTAGTTTACATCTCACAAAACGACTTTTAGGGTGCAATTACACTTCAATGTGATCAAAATCTTCACTGGATTGGATTTTATGGTTGCCAGAATCTAGCCTAGGCTATTGGGGGGGAGAAATAAATATATAAATTGTCAAATAATCGTATTGAACCGCCTGACACAACAGCTTGTAGGTAGGTTAAAAAAATGTTTTAGACATCAGAAATGAAGTTGCTTAGCTAACGCAATACAATGTCAATGGAGAGCTATGGAATGTCCCCCACCCCCCTTCCTCCCCGGCTTGAGCGGGACTTAAATACGCTCTATGGATATTGTGTCTTGTCTGTCCGTCTTGTCAGGTGGAGAACTTCTTCTGTATGGGGTCTCCATTGGCGGTGTTCCTGGCCCTGAGGGGCATCCGCCCTGGAACCAGCTGCCACCAGGACCACATCTTGCCCACCTCCATCTGCAAACGCCTCTTCAACGTCTTTCATCCCACAGACCCGGTGGTCAGTCTGCTCGTTCAGCCCACGCAGCGCGCACAGACACACACACACACACACACACACACACTTACCTCATGGGCCTTGAGCATAGCCTCGTGATACCGTCCTGATTAGGGTTGGGTATTGTTTAAATTTAATCGATTCCGATTCTGCTTATCGAATCCGGTTCTTATTGATTCCAATATTTTTGGGAGAAGAAATACATCTTTCAAGAGGGAAAACTTCCTAACTCATTTAGGCTATAATCAGTCAAATGTTGGTGACACTGACGGAAGATTTATTTTTCCATTAATTTATAAAAAATAAGAATAGTCTTTTTAAATGTGGACAGGTGTTAATGCATTTAATTATTATAATTACATACTGTAAGTTTACAGCATAGAACTATATAAGAATCGTTTACAAAGGTGAGTAAATTAACAAGTCACATATTTACCAGCTGGTTTGAACTCAAGACCACCATAACATTAAAGCAGTCTCGTTAGTTCAAGGTGTGCTTAAAATTTGTCAAATTACGTGACATTTTTTCAGCCATAGCGTATCAGTTGCTGACAGATAAAAAGGTAAAATGCACAACTTGCCTTGTCGCCGTTTTCGTTTGAGGCCACTCTTTTTGACCGTTTAGCGAGATCCATCTTTCACACTATGTTGATGTAAATGTATGCTAGGTTCTGAAATACACTGCAGCGACGTGTACAGCACCATAGGTAGATGGCTACATACATCAGCTAAAGCTCTTTCTAATAACTAAATTGAATTTTGGAACTGACTAGCAGAACCTAAATTGTATTTATTTTAAGGGTACCCGGTTCTTACCATTTTGGATTCGGTTCCAACTTGGAACCGAGTTTCAGTTCCTGATCTTGCGAGCTTCAGTTTGACTTCGCCGACAGAATCAGTCTGGAGACCTTCAAGTCCTTGCGACTTGAGTCTGAGTAACAGCTGAACTAGCCAATCAGCATCGTACTGATTAGCTACGGGTGTGGTTTAGGTGTGACGACAGCGAATAGTAATTGAAAACAACAATGACAGCTCATCCAATCCAAAACTGCCAAGTATTTTTTTAAAGTTCTAACTTTTTCGACGGACGGCTCCCCATATGGACTTGTGTCTGACAATCCATGTGACGTGTCAGGTTACCTAGAGCAGCTGTTTGCCTTCCTTTTTGGGCCCATGTATCTGGGCCCTTCATATTTCTATAGCCAAATATAGCTATACCATGCGTTTGAATGACACTCTAATATGTCATGCGGTTGGCTTGTGTGCTGTGTGCACTGTGTGCCCCGAGACCCCCCCCCCCCCCCCTCCCAAAAAGCAATAGGGCTTGTCCTTCTCTAACATCTTTCATAACAAAACGAGGTAGTCCTTGTAATGCACAATGCAGACTAGATATGAAACGTAAATATATTGGCTGTTGTATGTCCTTGATCCGCTAGCCTCTGTATCTTTGTTTTAGGGGCAGGGGCATAGGTGGTCACAAAATTCAGGCCGAATTGTAGAGAGATGTAGAAAACATACAACAGTAACAAAGTGGCTAGCAGTGGTGCAGGTTGTAAAGTAAGAAACCAGATGTCACTGATTCCTTGTGATGGCAGGTTGAAACAGGAAGACGTGAGATATTCCGTTAATATAGAAACAAGTCAAATGCCTTAGACTCACTATGAATCGTGTGGTTCTCCATAGGCTTACAGACTGGAGCCTCTCATCCTGAAGCATTACAGCAACATCGCCCCTGTTCAGATACACTGGTAAGACCATCACTGTATGTAGAGTTGCCGTCTCTGTGGCTCTACCCGGAGCGAGCTGTTGGAGTGGGCGCTCAATTTGTTGCCTGACGTCTCCCCACCTACCAGGTGCAGCGACGTCAACCCCACGCCGTACGACGAGATCAGGCCCACCTTCCTGACGCCGGTCAAAGACCCGACCTCCGACAGCGAGAGCAGCCCCGGCACCTCCCCGGTCCTGCCCCGGAGGCACTACGGGGAGTCCATCACCAACCTGGGCAAGGCCAGCATCTTGGGTACGGCACGGCAGCACCTGTCTGTGATCTGGTCCGCCACTAGATGTCGCACTAAGCGCACCAGTGTCTCAGACCAAAATAACTTTTGTGCACGCACGCGCACCACACACACTAACATCAGAGTCCTTATAGGCACTCTGCCATGATCTTTTAACTTTTATTTAGAAAGTACTTAATGTCATTAATAGGAAAAGAGCCATAACCGCTCTTTCAGCGATCATTGGGACTTAAGAATTGCACGTATACGATCGCGAGTCAAATCTGACTGCATGCGCAGGATTTCGGGACCGCAAATTGTCTTAAAAGGTTATCCGTTCTGCCATTATACAGCAGGCGGTTGGCGTCTGCCTGAGAACAGGCACATATGCACGTGGTTTACTGTATGCGGCAGCGTGCTACGCCATCATGTGGAGAGATGTAGGATGGCAGGGCCAGAGGTTGCTTCTGCGGCTTCCACGTTATTATCTTGGCTGTTTGTGCTAACTCTAGCGAGTTATGAATGTTGTGTGCTGGGATTATCACAGATTTTAGTATGTGTACATTGTCATGGAATTTTACATTTAGGACATGTAGCACATGCTTTTATCCAAAGCTACTTAATTTGCCAATAAATACACCACTTGTCAAACAACCAACATGCTGTTACTGTTCTGATACTGATGGCAAAATGTTTTTATTTATAAATATTTTTTGTTTAAATCCTACATGTAGAGATACTGCCATGAAATTCAGTCATGCCCATTCTATGGCTATTTGTATTTACATTTGTAAATCATCCAATGCTCATTTATATGAGCATTGGGGGATTGGACAATAAATGCGTCAGTTTCAGGTAAGGGAAATTTACTGTAAAACTGGACATTACACCATTAATTTGAGAATCCTGACCTCGCGACCCCTTTCTCCTTCCCTCCCTTTCCGGTAGGAGCGGCTAGCATCAGCAAGGGGATCGGAGGGATCCTGTTCTCGCGTTTCTCCCGCTCCAGCAGCCAACCGTCTGTGTCGGTGCTGGAGGGAGGCGGGGCCGCCATCGAGTGCAAGGAAAACAAGAGGACAGACAGCCAATCAGCATACGGCCTCTCCACCATGACCCAATCTACCTCCGCCGTAGCTGACACGTCATGTAAATATAAACACATTCCCACTGGTCATGGAATTTCTGGAATATCGTTCCTTTCCATTTTAAAAAGTCTATTCCAGACATGGAGTAGCTTTTATAATGTTTTGGTGGAATTATGGAATGTCAGGGACTCTTACTGCATTATATTTTGTCACCTGGTGTCTGGATTTTGTGTTTTCCTTACAATTTTCACCATAAATAGATGTAGAAAAGGCACAAATTGGTGCTTTAAAATCACCAGAATGCAGTAAAGTGAAGTGAAGCAAGATGCGGCAAATTCTGTGTTTGACTTTTGGAGGGGGGGGGGATTTATCCCACTTCTATGAAGACTAGAATGACCCAGTGTTCCATGCAAGTCAATGAAGAGGTCCACATATTTCACCAAAACATTTCACCCATTATACTATATATATCTCTTGAGGGGGTGGGGTTATGGTTATTTGGAGTATATTACATTCATTCCCAAGTACCTACGATCAATCTGAGCCCACATGGGTATTTCTTAGGGATGGCGTGATACAGTATTTTCAGTACCGATACATATACTGGCACTATGGGTGTATCGGCCAATACAGAGTACCGATCCGATTCCAGTGTTAAATCTCGTCGGTATTCTGATGTCTTTGATGACGAGATGTGCGTCTCTCGTCTTCCAGTGGAGCTGGAGCGGCGAATCGACTTCGAGCTGAGGGAGGGCCTGGTGGAGAGCCGCTATTGGTCGGCGGTGACGTCGCACACAGGCTACTGGTGCTCGCACGACATAGCTCTCTTCCTGCTCACCTTTGTATGCAAGCAGAGGGACCCCTCAACCCAGCCCGGGGACAACCTGGACCCCGACTGACGGCAGCGCACAACAACACACAAACACTTATATAACCCCTCCCTGTTCCCCCCCCCTCCTCTGCTTATTCCCACCTTTTTTACGCCCTTCCTGAACCGTGGAGCTGGATAGCTGACTCGTGTTGGACAAAGGGATGCCCGCGTGGGGCTCCCCAAGGGTGGCCTTGTTTGGTGCAGGTCCTTGTCCAAGTTCTGTCAAAGGCCGTAGACCTTGAATGAAGCCGTGCCACGCATGGTTGGGTCTGCTTAATGTGCTCTGGAGCTTAGACACTAGATTTGTCTTGTCGCGTTCTCACACACTAAAAGGTAACTACTACTTAAATGTTACTTCATAACATTAACGCAACGGTAAAGTGCAATCGCAATGCAACCTCCCCATAGGGATACGTCAATGTTATTTATCTAGTTTTAATATATTTCCCTACACAAAATATGGTATGGTTTATTTCTCTCATTTAAATAATTGTGGGCAGTACAAAATATACATAATAATAATAATAATAATAATAATAAAAGCTAATTTTAGTTTACATTATAGTCTTTAAAAACTACAAAATATATTTGTATTTTTGTACCCAGAAATTCAACTATGAGATATTCACTTTGAAGTAAATTACAGAGCACTGAGAGAAATGCAGTATGAGTTTTGGTATAAGATATTCCATATCTACTAGAGAAAGTAGCTTTAATTATGTGACGTCGCAATCGAAATGTCAACCCTTGATGCAGATATTGTAGGCGTGCATGCTTTCTTCACCTTATTTGTTCTAACCTGGACCACATTTTTGCCTAATGCAAGGTATTCGGAAAGAGTGAAAATGTTGATTTACTTTCTTATACTGGAGTTTACGAATCAAGCGTAAGGATGTTCCATTTCTCTGAATGTA
>JAODUE010093058.1:0-13744 GCA_027564755.1 Amblyopsis hoosieri | reverse complement strand
CAGGAGGAGTGGGTGGGAGATGGTGTCAAAGGCTGCAGTCAGGTCAAGAAGGACCAGGATTGATAGGAGGCCGGAGTATAGTTTAACCTAACCTTCTGCTCCTTGTAATACTACAGTACTTCTTACTCACCTTGGATAAAAGAATCAGCTAAATGCTGTATTGTTGAAGTAATCTGATTAATTAGTCTACATGATTTTATTATTGTTCGATTTTAATCAATTAGAATATTTACCAAAATATGTATATATAATATGTTCCCTTGTGCTTCCAGCCATACCATGTAATATTCGACTGGTGTTTCTGGGAAGTAGTGTTTGGAAACCTCCTGCCACCAAGATAATTCTTCCAGACACAAATATGTCAGACAACACACACAGGGCACCAATGTGTTTGTCAGAGTGCGGAGAGAGAATCTTCCCAGAAGATCGTTTTAAAATTCAAATATTGTACACTCCTGACTGGCTGTGCCAAGCAATGTCTGACTCTGATGTTGTGGCGGATATAGAGCGCTGCTACTCTCTGTCTGACCCTGGCCCCCACGCCTTTGTCCTGGTCCTGCCTCTAACAAGGCCATTCCACGATGGCCACCTCTGGATAAATGTTATCCTGGAGATCTTTGGAATAGGAGCCCTCAACTACATCATCCTGCTCTTTATGACTAACAAGAGTGGCACTGATAATGTCGACCGGCTGGAGGATGACGAGGAATTCCAAGATATTGTGGTGACCTGTGGAAATAGGTACCACATTTTTAGTACGTTTGTGGACACAAACTGTCATGAAGTGAAAGAATTTCTGGAAAAGGTGGAGAATATGGTTCATGGAAATGGTTTCATATTCTATTCTGGACACCGGAGATCAAGCATTAACTTGTCTAATAGGGAACAAGTGATTCAAGCAGTGAAGAAAGTGAGAGCTCAAGGAGGACAACCACATAAAAAAGGTGAGCACAGAAACTTAAAGCACAACAGAGGTGGTTGACATGTGCACAGAAAGAACATGTCCACTTATTTGCTCTAATCATGCACTACTGCTCTCAGCAGGGGAAGAAGAGTAAATTAATGTGTGAAATAATCTTACCTGGAGAGGTTTTAAACTTGCTGGAACGTGTTTGTCCATCCCTGTTGTCGAAGATCGTGCACATGTTTGACTGCTATTACTAACTCTGAGTCATGTCATTTGCATAGGGCTGTTCACGTTCAGTGTAAATCCAACAGAGAGGCTGGGGGAAGAGACACAAGCCGTTGTAGTCAACAGAGAGGTGATACAGCAGGAGGAAACACCTCTGACGACGACGAAGACAAATAAAGTGACACAACTGAAAGAGCACAAGAAGACAACAATGGATGCAGACAGAGTGGAAATGAAAAGAAAATATGAACAAAACCCAAGAGAAGAGACAAGGAACATAGAAACGACGAAGAGGAAGAGCCTTCCTCCTCTGTCTTCTCTCAATAAAATGGAGGGTGATGATGACAGACAGACAGAACCGAAGGCAGGGGTGAAGAAGAAACAAAAGTCTGTGAGAGATGAGATAGTGGTCATACCCTCCAGTGAGAAATGTTTCCATATTCGTTAATATGCGTTGCTAGTCTATTCATATATGGCACGACGTAACCCAATACAGACTGACATAATCAGTTGCAACATTATGCATTATTGGAGACCTACAAATTAAACAAGGGGCCTAAATGATTGACTGCAGCATGCTCAATATGTTTATATCTTAATATCCTATTGATTAAACTTGTTAAACTTGAACAAATACCCATAGTAGTAAAATTAGCTGTATCTGAACTAAAACTATATATTGTGCTGATTTATGTATTATTTATGTATTAAAATCATCTTATGTGTTTGTGTGCCATTAGAAATACAGGCACCACATACTCTATGCTGACAAATTTGCCAACTTGTCAGCTTTGCTTAAATTCCTTATCATATACTGTACATATCATTTACAGGTTCTCCTTTTGGGAATGACCTAATAGATAACATTTGGACTTGGCCAAAGACAGATTTGTCTGCGACGTGTGGAGACACAAAAGGAAACCTCAATGAAAGTTTGTCTAAAGGTAAAAGAGGGATAGTTCTCTTCAGCCAGGAAAGTACATTCATTTGTGGAATCATGTTTTTATACCTGAAGAGGTTTTTAACTTTCTGGACCGTGTGTCCATCTCTGTTGTCGAAGGTTGTGTAGCATGTTTGACTGCTATTACTAACTATGGGTCATGTCATTTGCATAGGACTGTTTACATTCAATGCAAATCCAACAGAGAGGCTTGGGGAAGGGAAAGACAAGGTTGTAGACAGCAGAGAGGAGAATCAGACAAGAAGACTAGATGCAAGTGGAACGGTGAGTTTCAGCCAGTGTGAAAAGGAGACAAAGAGCGGTAAAACTGCTAAAATTGAAAATAACAAAAATCCTATCATTGAGAAGAGTTCACAGAGTAAATACATGCGTTCTAATATAGAAATTAAGATGGAAACATTATGGATGGAGGTATAGACAAATAAAGTGAAAGAAAAAAAACATATTAGAAAACAACAAAAGATGCAGACAGAATCAAAATCAAAATAGAAGAAAAACCAAACCTGTGACAGCTACTCCTGAGAGGCACATGGGTGACCTGACGAAAAAGAACATAATTCCTCTATAAATTTGACAAAGTGTATTATCTTAGAAATACTTAATATACCTTTTTAAAGGTATAGTATTAGTAAGGCATTCTTAAAAGAGCTTGTTGGTATTTTAACTCAATCAAAACAAAGACACCTCTCCCTTTAATGCCATAAGGTGCTCTCTATAGAAGCTCTGCCCCACACATTGGAAATGCATTGGCAAGGCTAGGGTATTGTTGTGTAGTGCGGTCTGCACAACTTCTTTGTGTTTCAATTTACGGAACCAGGGCTGTGTACAATCACCCGATTATCTTTTCAGCAGACCGAAAATAGACAGCTAGCTGACTGCAAGGAGATATTTTGTGAATTTGATTAAATGTATTATCTTACAATCACTTACTATACCATTTTAATAGAACATTCACTGTCGTTTTCAGATGTTCGGACCAGAATGGCAAAGTTTCGCTGACCACTGTTGTGTTACGCTTGTTTGGCACACTGTATTTGTTTTAAAACAATAACCAACACTAAACTAGTCTAATGTATTCCTTGTTTGACATAGGGGAGGAGGGTATATCAAAGAACACCAATCATAATTGAATATTCAGGGAGGGAAAGTAAAGTAGGCTACACACAGTGGAATAATTAATATCTGTTTCTCATAGGACCCGATGGGGATAACCAGAACAAAGGCCAAAGACATAGGTTAGCCTACATTGTTGCAAACATAACTAATACAGCATGTATAAGATATCCATAGTGACATAGATGACAGATTAAAATTCACATGTTGGGGAAATATGGCAGTGGTAAATTGTTGTGCCAAAATAATAAATATGGTGTAGTGTGTATTAGCCTAAAATAGCCTACAATACAATTACTTAGCCTTATAATGTAAATATAATTTCCAGATTATAGAACAGAGAACAAACATCCAATTTGGACTTGGCCCGTCTATAAGACAAATCTGCCCGTGACCTGTGGAGACAAAAAGGGACAACTCAATAGAGAAAAGTTGTCTAAAGGTAAGGATATTTCATTAAAATTTATAAATTTCCTATAGTGGCTGTCCACTATTGACCACACTTTAAGTTGTTCTTAGCTCAAAAATGAAATTAGTGTATTCTTATGGCATTTCTACACCCTGATGCTCCAGGACAGCCATCCATATGCCTTGAAAATGGGAAATGGCTTACGCCTTCTGAGTTCGAGACATATGGAGGAAGAAAACACATTCGGAAGTGGAAGCAGAGTATTAGATGCAACAGCACACCACTGGCAAAGCTATTGGAGGTAATGAGAATGTAGGTTAGGATCTTTAGATTCTGAACACCAACATTGTAAGCTTATTGAAACGTTAAGGACAAGTGTGTAAGATTAAAGTGTAACTGCACTCCAGCCCTGAGACTGACTCCAACATGTGGCTGAGAGGGGGCCATCCATTAACATTTTATTTGAATTTTGTAATGTATGAGCAGCCCGAGTGTACCGTAATTTTTAATGGATATGACGTGTAGATATGTTTTAAGTCTATATTATTCCGATTTTTATAAAATCAATCTTAATAATTTACAGCTCAAAAACACAATTTGGGGTGCAGTTAAACTTTACATGTAAACAAACCTGAGCAGAATTTGTCTTTTGCCTCCATTTATTTATGAGCAAATACTTTTGCTAAACTTATATGCAAAATGTGCGCACATTATTAGAGTGTGTGTGTGTGTGGGGGGATGGCAACGTTGCTTAGTAAAGATGCAATAACTCATATATTGTAAATCTAATTTGAATTTAATACCCCCTTTAACCTAATTAGGAAAAACACTTGTCATGCCCAGGAAACAAGAGGAGGTGCAAAATCATGGAGGTATTGTCCGTTTATATAATGTATGTTTATAATGCAGTCTGAAAGTCACTATTAAGCCTTCAACTGAAAGAAGCAGTCAAAATTATATATGTATGTTACGAAAGAAACGTTCATGAACGTTTCTATTATTTATCATGGTCCTTAAAAAGTTTTTCCAATTGTGTTTTGTTAAAGGGCTATAAAGGGCAGGATTAATTCATAAATACTATCGCAATTTTGTCTAAACTCCTTTCTAAAAATACATCTCTACCAACCAATCAGATTTAGTCCCCATTTGACATCAATTCTAAATTAGGGTGAGGGGCCATGACTGGACTGGGACAAAATAGTGGCCCTGACATTTTTGGCCAGACGCTGGCCTACCACACTGAGTGGGAAGCTTATACCAGTACATGGGTACCACAACCTTGTGGTACCCTTAAATATACGTCCATATAACCAATTAGGGCTTTAAAGTATTTCTAAAACAAAACATTTTTGTTCTTACAAAGTGATATTCCTTGTATCAAGAACTGTGTCATTAAAAATAGACTACTTTAAGATGTTAAAAGATGCAATAAAAGTTACTCAGTATAGCTTTAACATTAATATTCTGTACATTCAGGAATTGTTAGACTGTAATATGTGGTATTTTAAAAAAATAGATTTTGGTAATAAGCAAATATTTGTTTTGTTAACACACGGGCTGTTTATTTCACAGTTCATACAGATATCAAGTTTATAGGATATTGATATTATGTTTTCACAGTTAATAGATCATCTTTTTGGTTTTATATTAATTCAGATATGGAGTAAAATATAGATCTTTGTATATGATTAGATAATTCAATCAATATTGTACTTGTTTTTGGGGTTTGCAGTTGCACCTATAGTATCACATGAAGGTGTATGCTGAATGAATAATACTCAGCAGCACCAAACAACTTGAACTGTGGGCCTAGTTTAGACCTACCCCACAGATAAGGAAAATATATACCATATAACCTATCCAAAGTTACCATGAAACCTGTCTGAAATCAGACAACTTGCCTGTCGTTTATAAATGCTGTATAACAAGCACGCATTGACTGTCAGTCAGACCTTCACCAGCAGTAGGACTACTGTGATTGACTCACTTTATGAAACCTTTACAATGATCTTATTATAATCGAGTTGGCTTTAATTTAATGAATCATCATCGTCACAGCATTGCACAATGCTCACGTAGGCCTACTACTTCCCTGTCATACTGTCCCTGTTAAAGATAAAGCTCCATGCTTACCCCGCTTCAACTAATCTCCTCCTGCTCACTCTGTCCATCTTCGGCTTCCCCGTTACAGGCCTGCTTCTCTAGCCTGACAGTGGCCATGGCCACCTCTCCTCTTTCAACTTCCACCTGTTCGAGTAGCCTACTGCAGATGAAGCTATATATATTTAGGCTATATTTGCACATTTGGCGGCATCCACCAATTCAGTAAGATAAATTATAAATAAAATAAATAAATAAATAATAATAATAATAATAATAATAATAATAAATAAACCAATAAGGTCGTTTTTTATTAATTATATTATTAAAAATTATATCGGCCGGCCTAAATGGTGTGTTGGCCCATCGGGCATTTGCTTGGTATGCTAGAATACGTGTCCATCCCTGGGAGGGGCCTAACAAACACCACCAATCAAAATGGAATATTCAGTTGGAAGGGAGGGAAAGAAAAGTACTCAAATTGCTTACATGGACTCATGCTCCTGTTTCTCATAGGGCCCCATAGGGTTCACCAATACAGAGGCCCAAGATACAGGTTAGCCAAGATTGTTCCAAACATAGCTAATACAGCATGTATAATTATCATGACATCCTTAGTGTTGAGACATGAGTGGTATTTGTTTCAGACGAAGAAGAGGATGATGATGACAGTGATCAAAATGTACATGTCTGGCATGATGGCAATGGTAAAAGCACTGCTGTGCCATAATAATATGTTATAGTGTGTATTAGCCTAAATCTCACCTAATCACTTCTGAATGCAAATATATTTGATCTTTGTGTGTGCTGTGTAGTATTCATGTATATTTGAAGTTATAATAAATATAAAAGCATTCTGAAATATGCAGATATGCCCTCTTCTTCACTACCAGATGATGAGCTTTATTTCGTAAGTAAGAAAATTTACACATCTGAACATCCGGTAAGCCGTTTTTAAAGATTACAACTTTGTACTTTTTTCATACCATAACACTAAACATACCATTATCCATGGATAGCTTTAACACAAATGTACTTGGGCTGTACCCGACTCATTTCGTTCGATTTGTTCCTTGTTTCATATACCAGTAGCTTAGGCTAGATAATCTGGAAATCAGAAAATCCACTGGCATCTGTTTCAATTATTTATTTTGATTACATAACATTCAAACGCAACATGAGTCATGCAATAGCCTAGCAAAGATTAGCCTACAGCTAATGTGACTAGGCTAGGCCAGAACCATGTAGAAGAGTAGGGTCAACTCCATTGGAGTAATGGACCATTTTTTTTTTTCATAGCAATGGCAGATCGTGGAGCCTCAAAACAGTTCATAGAAGTTAGCGAAAATACTCAAAATATCCTATAATATTGTAAACATAAATTGATGCATTAATTTACTACCAATTACCAAAATGTTTTATCTGTATTAGGGCTGGGAATCGATTAAAAAAACAAGAACTAATTAATCACTCAAAATTGCTGCGATTAATTGCAATTTAAAAAATGTGCTTTTTGTTCTTTTATAGACAGTACATAGAATTATAGAGAGAGAGAAAGCAAGTGGGAGAGAGATATATGGGAAGGATTGGGAAATTACCCAAGGCCAGATTTGAACCCAGGCCATCTGTTAGTATTGTATCTGGTCATTGGCTCACCATGATAAGCGTTGCACTTTTGCACTTATAACACGGAGATCGCTAACCTGACATGCCAGAGGAGTCCATCTGGGGAGCCGTACATTGAAACCGTTTGTGAATGGCTGTACTTTCAAAAAAATACTTGGCCGTTGATCGGATGAACCATCTGGTCGTTTTCGCTGTCGGCACCATGGTCGGCACACCTAAACCACGGCCGTATAGCTATAAACACGACGCTGATTGGAAATTTAATTTGCTATTCGGACACATTCAAAACGATTCCGAGGCTTTCCAGACTGATTCTCACGGCAAAATTAAACTGAAGCTCACAAGATCAGGATGGTCTCGTTAGGCTAGGAGATTGCCGGTTCGAAACAAGAGCTTGACAACATTTTACATGTATAAATGTTTGTACATGTATAAAATTAATTTTTGTCGATTATGTTGTCATAGGCTACTTGCAGATTGCCATTTAGTAACAAATTAAGGATAAACAGAGTGAGAGAATAATATGGTTCACTTGAGTTTCTTTCTTTCTGCACGTGATTAAAGACCGACAGACCCAAAGAATCATATCCTGTGATTCTTTGTTCTTTTATTGTAAGGAAACTGAAAGGAAAAAAAAACATGATTGCTCGACTTGACAGAATCTCTGTCGACTGATGATTCGCTACAGCATGGGGTGAGATTTCTCTCAGGAGAGTAGAGGGAGCAGATGATGAAGAAGGTTCTCATCGATATATACAGAAGGCAATAATAATAATAATCATAATAATAAACTTTATTTGTATAGCACCTTTCATACACAATGTGCAACTCAACGTGCTTTACAGTTAAAAACATCTGAACAATGGATGAAGGGAACAAATTAAATTAAACAAGAACAACAAATGTGCATGTATATGTCTGTGAGCAGGGATAAATGGATTTGCACATTCTGTCTGTTCCGGACCTATCAAATGTGCCGGTACCCTGGAATATTGAAGTATGAAGACGTTCAGTCCTCACAAATGTCTAAATATTTAATGGTAAGGCCATCTTTCTAGCCTGGCTATGTAATGTCCATGGCCACTTGCGTCTTGCTTTACCAATCTGTAAATGTGATAGTCTAAAGAACGACATGCAACACTTGTCTGATTTATATTAATAGTTGTGTTGAAGCCAGGCAAATACAATGACTACATAATAAGGTAATCCATAATTTTATCTCCGACAGGAATGCCAGTATCTCTTGCTGACTCTACGCAAACACACTGTTCAAATCTTTACCGATGATTTCAAAGTAAGTTTCCAGTTATTTTGTCAGTGTTTGAAAATGTATTATTAAATGTACACTCCATAATTGTGTTATAGTGCGCTCACAAGCAAAATGATCAACCCCAGCTCACTGTTTATATTTTGAAACACAGGGATGGGTAGAGAATAGGTGAGCCTATGAGCTATGTAAGGTCTGGAGGTTTTCAATGCTAGCAAACTCCTATTCCACACACACATCAAGGAGCTTGCCTTTTAATTGTTGCAGTGCTGCTCTTGACTCTAAATGTCACCCATGTCAACCAGATAAGAGGCTGTGAGGCACTGCTGAAGAATGTTATTGGGCTGGAGCAGGAAGCAGTGAAGCTTGAGATGAAGAAATATAGACTGTTGGGCAGTTCTTGTCTGACATCGAGTTAGTCTTCACCAAATTGGTAAGAGGGATTCATGTCTGTGACTAGCTCAGACATTTGTTTACATTTATTAATTAAAGTGATTTCTAAGAATCAGTTTAACCGGAGCATTTACTGTGTAGTACAGGGGGGGAGTACATTATATATTTTAACAGATTGACAGGAGTTCTGGTGATTTTCCTGTCTTGACAGTATTGCTATGTTGAGTAACATAATTCTTTTTTTCATTTAATTCATTTTTAAATATCACATCATGTGTCATCACATATGCTACACCCTTTAAACTTTAAAATAAGAAATCTCTTATAATTTTTTTAATGGAAATTAATCACCATAAAGTATGCTTTGTTGTGTTCATTACAGCATCATACAGACATGGGAATCAAACTACTCAGATTCTTCAAAAAAGAAGTCTATATTGCATTCAGCATCTCAAACAAGAAAACCAAAGTGGGTCACTCAAAGATGATATGATGGACAGATGACTGCTTATTGGAAGGAATATGATTCCATTACAGTTATTACGGATAGTTTGAGTTTATTCTGATCATTTGTGTTTAATTTTATATATTTCTCGTTCCAGACACCCACACCAACTTAACTACTGTTAAAAAATGGCATATCAATGTAGTGCAATTTTTAAAGAAATCATCTCTATGTTACCACCTCGCAGCTCTGCCAGTGATGCAGGTAAATGCCTTAAATTCTAAACTTGTAAATGTAATTGATGACCTTGCACCTGTTAAGCCTAAAATATCATCGGGTAGGAAAGAAAAATGCTGCATCTGTAAAAGATCCAGAAACGAGAATGCAGTAGAACTGAACGTAACTGTGCAAAACATCATGCCATATATAAAGATATGTGCGATTTCATAGGTGCTAGGAATCCTTTTTCTCAAACATCATTAGCATTAATAACATACAAACCCTATTTGCAACCAGCTGAATGACAAATCTCTGACACAAACACCCCCCAAACTTTTTGTCACCCATAAATGCAATGAGTGAAGCCTGGTTTATGCTTCAATGTCAAACGCTCCTATGTAAGGCCTGCGGATCCCGCACAGTTATACGGGCCTGTAGTGCAAGGTTACGTATGCCGTGTGCACCAGCTCCGAAATCTCGAAGCGTGTTCGTTCACCCACGTTGTGCGCAAGTGATTATTGGTTAGATGGCGAAAAGGGAGGTGTTTACCAGCCAGCAACAATTGCCTTATGGAAAATACTTTCAGTAAGGTGCAAGACGCAATTGATGTGGTGGAGGAATGGGTGTTGGATTGGGGGTGTAGATTCTCAGTGGTAAAGGCGCAAACTGTCCTATTTACTAGGGTAAGGACAGGGCTAGGGCAGATATTTAGTTTGTATGGGAAGGTATAGGAAATGGTAGGAATGTTTACATTTTTGGTAGTAGTTTTTCATTCGCGGTTGACGTTGGCGGCCCATTTCAGGAGAACTGAAGGTAAATGCCACACAGTAATAAATGTGATGAGGTGTGCAGAGATTGGGCGGCCAGTTGCTCATGGCTGACACGGCTATATCGGGCCTTGATACGGTCTGTATTGGACTACGGTAGTGTGGCGTATGGGTCTGCGGCCGCATCACTGCTGAGGAAGTTGGATGTGGTTCAGGCACGGGCACTAAGTGTGCAGTGGGGCCTTTAAGTTGTCGCCGGTACATGCAATGCAGGTTGAAATTAGGGAAATTCCATTGAGGAGGCTGCAATTGCTGGCAAACTACTGTGTTGCACTCTGCGAAGGGAGTGCTACAGGAGTGTTGGGCGAATGGGAGGAGTCAGAAGGGTAACTTTGGTCAGGTAGGGAATGATATTGCTAAAGATCTTGGGGTGTTTGACTTGCGGTTTAGCCCATCGGTGGTGTATTCAGAGGTGACCCCATGGGTGCTTGTGTGTCCTGACATCGATTGGTATTTACTAGAGGTGAAGGGGGCAGGAACTGCTGGAGTTGGTTTGGTATGTGCATTTGAATGTCATGTGCAGGAAGCGTATGGGGGGCTTTGTCCAGATTTATAGAGATGGGGCTAAGAAGCCTGAGACTGGAGTGACAGGGTTTGGGGTCACAGTACCAATAATGGGAATTGACGTTAATAGGAGGACGTCCAATCGGTTAGAGGTGTACACAGTGGAGATGTTGGCGGTGTTGGTTGCCCTGCGATGGGTAGGCCTGGGCGATATGGACCAAAAGTAATATCTCGATATTTTTGGGCTGAATGGCGATACACGATATATCTCAATATTTTGTTTGTGGGTTAAATGATCAGTTGTAAAAAATATGTGAGATGTCACAAATGTCTTACAAGCCTTTGTTAATAATAAAGTGTAAACACATGATTCCTCTACCCTGTAACAAATAGTTTATCAAAATGTAAATTAAAAACCATAACATTTTATGTCGCAGTTGAAAATGATTAAAGTGTTTCCCGTTCATGCTTAACGCTCGTTGCTCTGCTGCTCATGCGATCTTTCAAGCCAGAGCTATCTCCGTGATTTAGCCATTGTTTATCCTAGCTCCTGCGTCTTGCTGTCACGTGCTAACCTGACATGCCAGAGGAATTGTTGTCACAAGTCCATCTGGGCAGCCGTACATTGAAACAGTTTGTGAATGGCTGTACTTTCAAAAAAATACTTGGCAGTTGATTGGATGAACCATCTGGCACCATGGTTGGCACACCTAAACAATACCTGTATAGCTATTAACACAACACTGATTGGCAACCCACGGCGGCATAGCTATAAACACAACGCTGATTGGAAAGTTAAGTTGCTCGGACACATTCAAAATGATTTCGATAGTCCCGTGCATAAATCTTCATCAATGGTGCGTTGGAAAAGTAAACTTGTTAGTAAGTTGGGGCAGGGTTAGGACTTTTCAACTTACTGCTACTTTTCAGGGAAAAAATGACTTTACAAATGAACACACATCTCTCATACGCACTCGCCCAACATGTGCTTTACAGAAGTGTGGACATGTCGATTCAGATTAGCAAACTGGAGGCTAAGTGTATCCTCTGGGACAGCGTGAGTCAGAAATGGCAAGACAAGTTGGATACAGAAGGAAAGGGAGGCATCTGTAAGGAGTTCAACAGAGTGTAAGAGTAAATAGGATGGCTGGATGTGCAGGAGGGAGGAAACTGTACTGACGAGGCTACGGTTAGGGCACTGTTAGCTAAATGGTACATTGAAGTTGGTGAGGAGACATCAGACTGGTTTTTGTGAGGAGTGTCAGGTAAAGGAAACAGTGGAGCATGTGGTATTGAGGTGTGTAGGAGATATGGGGTACAGAGAGCGGTACTGCGGGCAATGCAGGGGCTGCAGGGAGTGCTGGGCATGGGTAAGAGAGTGCAAGTAGTGGTGCTTTTTTGAGAACATGAATGTAAAAATCTCTCCCTTGTTGACTCTTGTACATTTCGCCGGCGGGGCTGGTGACTACGTAACACCGTAACCACACACAGCACATGATAAATGTTATAACATCTTGGGGTAAACTATATTTGAGCATGGTATCTAATATAAATCTAATATTGTGTATATCATATATATGCTGGATTTTTTAAATGAATGGTTGCGCCAAAAAAAAAAGGAAAATAACAAGATGAAGCTCTGCTAAATAAGCCTTTAAATAATAACAATAATACATTTTATTTGTGACACCTTATGGAAGCCCATAGAGGACTAAATTAAAATTAAAATGCAATCCCAAATAGCATTTTAATTGTCAAACAATTCCACGCTTTAGAGTGGACTTAATTCAAATGAAAATGCAATCCCAAATAACAATTTCATTTTCAAAGACAAATGCGCTTTGCAGCGGACCATATTCAAATGAAATAAGGTAAACAGCGCCTCCCTTCAAATGCAAATACATTTTCAAGTCACCGCGCGCCTTTACGGACAAAACTCAACTTGAAAATGAAATCTGTCAGGCCTCTCATTATCTGGGAATTTATAACACTTTATAAACATGTAAAATTTACGTTTGTATGGTGCGGTGTTCAGAGCTGAAAATCAGCCAGACCCATTTCTCGAGTTTCGGTTGATATGAGCGGTCGGTCCAGCGGCTACACCAAAGAGTCAACCACGACCTGACAATTTCTGTTGAGAAGCAGTCGCTCCCACACGCACGAGCGAAAATCGCTGTGGTGTAGTTTTATCTTAAGTCACTTCCGCATTATGGGACCTAAGTGCGAATAAATTATGTATTGTAGTCAACGGCGAGAATACAATTATTTTTAGATTCCGTTTGCTTTGTGACACAAAAATGATTTGAGTCAATAAAGTCTCAATTTGTCGTGCATTTCTTGAAGTATAAAACTGAAAGTATGTAATTAGTAAGACTGTGTCGCCGTAAGTGTCATGAAGTTTTCGCACCACAATCCACAAGCCAAAGAGCATTGCTTTGGTGAAGTATGTTGTGCGAGACGAAAGCTGTAGTTCACTGAGCTGTTACGCACAAAACTAAATTGCAACGTTCTTGACTTGAACAATTATCTTTTAAATAGTCAAACATCATATGTGTACTTCGAGTCACAATTCAAACGGGATCTAAAAATAATTTGATTCTCGCCGTTTACTACTATACATATTTTTTCCAAAGGTCCCATAATGCGGAAGTGACTTAGGCTCTCTATTGTCTTGCAGATGCAAGCCCGTCTGCCAGAGTATTTAATAACAACGTCCTGTAATCTATTTTTATATTTTATATTTTTTAT
>JAODUE010093047.1:0-13746 GCA_027564755.1 Amblyopsis hoosieri | reverse complement strand
GTGTTGGAGCAGGGAGACATCTAAAACATGCAGGGCTGCGGCTCTCCAGGACCAGGGTTCCCTACCCCTGTACTAGAGGGTGTAGGAGTGTAACGTCTCTCTCTCCTAACATACTAGAGGGTGTAGTGTAACATCTCTCCTAACATACTAGAGGGTGTAGGAGTGTAACGTCTCTCTCTGCTAACGCACTAGAGGGTGTAGTGCAACGTCTCTCTCTCCTAACATACTAGAGGGTGTAGTGTAACATCTCTCCTAACGTACTAGAGGGTGTAGTGTAACGTCTCTCCTAACATACTAGAGGGTGTAGTGTAACATCGCTCCTAACGTACTAGAGGGTGTAGTGTAACATCTCTCATAACATACTAGAGGGTGTAGTGTGACGTCTCTCCTAACATACTAGAGGGTGTAGGAGTGTAACGTCTCTCCTAACATACTAGAGGGTGTAGGAGTGTAACGTCTCTCCTAACATACTAGAGGGTGTATGAAGCAGCGGTGTAGGAGTGTGATGCCTCTCTCCCGCCCACAGGACCTTCGCAGCGCCCTGCAGAAGGCTCGCTCCGAGCTGCACACCAAAGAAGCTAGCCTGAAGGAGAGCGAGGCCGAGAGACATGCAGCGCTGCAGGAGAGAGAGAGGAGCATCGCACAGCTCCGACAGACTTTGCAGGATAGGGAGAGGCAGCTACAGGTGACACACACACACACACACACACACACTGGTCACATGCACACACACAGTATGTATACTGTACATATACTTTCAGAACCCACGTATAGAAACAAACAACCATACATATGCTGTATGCACATCCACAATGATCTCTCCCTGTAGGAGTACTCTGAGATGGTGGAGTCTTCAGAGAGCTCCAATCCCAGGGATGCACTGCTAGAGAAATTAAGAGAGCGCATTAAGGATCGAGACAGAGCTCTGGAGGTAATGAACACACACACGTGCATGTATATGAATACTAGACGTGTGATCTCAACGCATGTTCAGTGTGTCCAAAAACAGAATATATGCAGGTTTTTTGTGGTCTTTTCATTTTCCAGGCCTTGAAAATATATCATCTATATGTCATATACGGTCATGGACCTTTTAAAGTCAATATAAAAGTAGCCGTTAATAACCTAACCACACAGTCTTTTGGGGGGGTGTTCTAGTCAGAAACACATGGCGCCCCTGTATAAAAGTGGGTTCCCCCGTCTCTGTGTAGCGCTCCATTGACGACAAGTTCCGTAGCCTGGAGGACCGGGAGGGGCAGGTCAGGGGGCTGCAGCTGGCCCTCAGAGAGCGGGAACGGGACCTGGACAGGCTGCGCTGCATCCTGGCCAACAACGAGGACACCATCACGGTACGCTGCCTCAGCCAGCAGCCAGGAAATAGACACAGCCCGCATTAGTGCTCACCCTCAGACGTCAGTCACTAACAGTGCTGACTCAGCATTGTGGGAATAGCCTGTCAATTCACATTGAATAGTAACTCAAACGTAAATGCAACAGCTCATTAGCATAATGCGGTATTATACGCAGTAGCTTCTATTCCCGGGGAGCATGCAATCATAGCACATTAGATGAAACCACTGAAACACATCGCACACAGTATGATGACGGGTGTGTGTGTGTGTGTGTGTGTGCACGTGCGCGTGCCAGAGCCTGGATGCGGTGGCGCGGGCCAAGGAGGCGGAGCTAGAGCGGGCAGCCGAGGCCTACAGGAGCCTGCAGTGGCTCAAGCAGCAGGAGGAGGAGAGAGACAGAAGCGCCCTGAGAGAGAAGGACACTGTCATTGGTCAGCTGCAGGACGCCCTGCGTGCACACAGCCAGGAGGCCCAGGTAGCGCACGCACGCACGCACACACACAGTACGCACACACACACACACGCATACTGCTTCGTTGATGTGGTTTTGCATTGTTTGCTGATGTGAGGGATTTTCAAAGCTGTAATAGACCAGTTGAACTGGACCAACCTATGTCTTGACCTTCACATACACACAGGTGTGCTGACACACCCTTTTGTCTGTTTGGGTGTGTGTGTGTGTGTGTGACGAGTGATCAAATCATGAGTCCATTGGACCTACAGGAAATTCATCAAATGTAATTGGTTAAAGGTATAGTCAGCTATTGCAAGCTAATTGTTAGCTAATACACGTTTTGTCAAATTCACCAAATATGTCCTCACATTTCACTATCTTACCGTTCTCTGGGCGTGGTGAAAAAATTATCTGATACTTCTACATAGCCCTGGCTGTGAAAATAGAACATAAACATAGTGGCGAACACCACTCACATCAACAAAGCCGTAGCACTACGCTTTACTTCACAATGCATTTCTATGTGTGAGGCGACGCGGAGGACCGCGATTAGTTAGCAAGCGTTCTCGAGAACGACTGACCCTGCCTTTAAGTGAAGTTTGTGTGTGTGTGTGTGTGTGTGTGTGTGTGTGTGTGTGTGTGTGTGTATGTGTGCAGGACCTGACAGAGGCCCTACTGGCCAGGGTCCAGGCTGGTCCCAGCGAGGTGCTGGAGGAGCTGAAGGCTCGCGCGGCTTTGAAAGATAAGCTGTTCCAGGAGCTGCTGTCCGACCGCAGCCATCAGGCACGAGAGCACCAGGCGCAGGTCCGGGATCTGATGGACGCCATCGCCTCCAAAGACCAGTATCTGCAGGTAGGCCCTGCATGGTGCCCCTCATGACCTATTGTCAGCTCTTATACACAGCCTCATATTACTGTAAGAGACCACTGTAGCTGTTTCCCTGAGATTTACTATTTATAATTTAATGTTTTTATTTACATGTATATAACATGTATATTTATATGTATATAATTATTCTAGTTTTGTCAAATTCTTTACATTTACAGTATATTTATACTATTTATTTATTTATACTAGATTTTACGTATGTTTTATCAATCCCATTAATAAAAGCATGAGATAAACGTGTATTCCACGGTTACTAACTGACACTAATGTTATGTCATTATATGCCCGTCCCCTCTTCTCAGGACTGCTCTGATAGGCTCTCCCAGGTGATTGGCGAGAGGACGGGCCAGTTGCAGGAGCTCCGCAAACAGCTGTCGCTGAGCGAGCTGAGGCGGCAGAAGGACAAAGAGACGGACGGAGAGACAGAGCGCCTGCAGACCCTGCTGACGGAGAAGGAGGCCTTCATCAAGGTACTGAAGGGGGTGTATCGCTCCCTCGCTCCCTCCCTCTCTCCCTCACGCCCCCGGTACATCTGACGGTGTCCTAACCCTCCAGGAGCTCACGCGGGGCCAGGAGGAGGCGATGGAGTCTTCCTCGAAGGAGGGAGAGGCTGAGCTGAAGGTCGTCCACGAGGAGCTGCAGCTGGCTCTGAAGAAGGAGAAGGAGGCGCAGGTAAAGCCGCGCGTTTCGCTCCGCGCTGATTGACGCGACGCTAACAGGCGATCCTGTGGCGGCTGGTCGTCATGGAAACACGCGGAAGGGAGAGAGATTTGTTGTCGGCACACGCAGTGTAGTGGCCGATCGTGTGAATGGTGTCCTCTGAGCTGACACACACTCACACAGTCATTATTCTCTCTCGCTGCAGGAAGAGCTCTCCGCCTTGCGTTTGTCATTGGCCCAGGATCACCACCAGGGGGCGACTAAGGACAGCACTGAGCCACCAGTAGGATTTCCCTTATTTAACCTCGCTGGACTGTGGTGAGTGGCCTTGTTTTAGGTTTTGCCTGCGTCTTCATTCTCTCCTCCACTCCCCCCTCTTAGGACATGCTGGAGCAGCTGGTGTCGGAGTACCACAAGCTGAACGATGCCCTCAGGGCCGAGAAGAGGCTGTACCAGAGCCTCAGCCACATCCACAGCCGAGGGGACAGGTAGGGACTGTTGGCCCGCGTCTCTTGAAAGTCTCCCGATAGCCCAGTTTCCCGTTTAAGAGCCTCATCCGTCTTCCGTCTCCTCCTTTCTCCACACAGCAGCACTGAGAAGACTCAGGCCCTGCACACCGAACTAGACACGGTTCAGGCACTCCGCGGGCAGCTAGAAGAGGTCCTAGCGAAGACCCGTAACATGGCCCTGGCACTAGAAAGGGCAGCTAAGAGGCAGCCAGACTTCGGAGGTGGGGATAAACAGGGTCTTAGCCTCCAGGGCTGAAGGGGGCACTGTCACTAACTCCATATTTGTACTTTGTCTGAGATGGGCAATCTTACTGTCAGATGCAGGTGTCTGAAAGCACTGATGACCAGTTGTGTGTTTTATAGAGAACATGTAGAGGCGGTCTTAACATTTTTTACTGATTAGGCACTCTGTTTATTTAAAGCATGACTGAAAACACATCACTGACCTTTAGGCCTTAGGATATTTTCAAAAAGATACGAGCAATACTCCTGATAGCAGATGCTTGTTGAAAATAACCTAACTGTGGCAACGTGCAACTCAGTTTTTCTATTTATTAATATGTTTTGGTTGTAAATATATTCTCTATTTTACTACTGTTTGGCCACTGCCTTATGCAGTGCCACTGTTCTGTATTGCCATTGTTCTGTATTGTGTTACACCAGCCTTCACAGCAATGTGGTTTGGAGTTACGCAAGTTCATGTCTTACAGTAAAGTGTGTAATCATCCATCATTTGTTCTAATACCATTTCTGTGTAACCACGTAGGCCTAAAATACACGTATACTGTATATTATCCAAAATATGGCCACATACTTCTTATCTATTCAACTCTAACCTTAGATTTTAACTTTAGTACATAGTTTATACATATACCTCTCTTTTCTCCGATCCTTAAGACGTGCATGATACAGATATAAGCTTTAATATAGCGGTATAATAGTGGAATTTGTTTTCTTATAGCTCTGCAATTCATCTTTGTATTAACAGAAAGTGTTTTGCATGGCTTCCACATTTATCAAAATATTTAAAAAATGAACTCGCCCAATAATTATTAGATATCTTGCAAAACATCCGTTCTTTGCTCCTTGATCTTTAATCTAGCTTCAAAGATGATACTCTTGTATACATCTTGTATTTTACATGGAAAAAATAAACATGTGGTGGCTGAAGTCAAAGGCACCTTTTCTTATGTATTTCTCTTTCTTGCCTGTAATATGGAATCAGTTTAAACAATCGCATAGTCCTTGTGTGCACCCTCTCTGTCCATATAGACCACCCAGTAGCAGCCTCAAGTACATTCTGACTTTCCCCACAGAGTAGAAATAGCTAACGTCATGTTGCCCATCCGTTGGCTATCTGGCCTCAAAACCCACATTTATTATTGTATTACATATAAAACCTTACATTGTTTGAAATCCTATCAACAGAAGAATTGTAATGATTAAATAAAGCTAATGCTAGGCTTTTATTAAACTGTATTCTACAAGGTATTGTATCCTGATGTCTGTGTGTTTGTCTGTATTATCCTGCATGCATGAAATGCTAGCATGACATTCCCGTTTGCATGGCTGTGTTGACGTGTGGTTATTCACTGGCCTCACACACACTCATTGGACTGGTAGGACTGACATTGATACAAAAGGTTTGTAAAATCAACAAAAATGTTTTTCCCTGAAATACACCATAAACTACACAATGCACATTATACAGCGTATGAATACAAATGTGATTATATGTATTGATTGCAAACAGGCACTGCATCCTGTACGTGCTTATCTGAGACTTCATTTGGTGCATGTTGCTACATTACAAATCCTAGTGATTATTCCTTCCAGTTCCCATATCTTATCAGTAGTCTATAGACAACACTGATTTATTATAAAACTAAAGTAAGTGATAGTTTAAACTTATATTAGCATTATTTGATATAAAGATTATGAAATAGATTTGATATAACGTACGTGTGTGTGTGTGTGTGCGCGTGTGTGAGAGAGAGAGCGAGAGCTTATGTAATGGCCGGTCATGCAACCAAAAAAACATCCCTGTATCACATTCCATTGTGTTCCACTGGCAGGCAGGAAGAGTGTGTGTGTGTGTGCGTGTGTGTTCCTGAGGGTGTGTACACACATACCAATAATAGCAGATTAATAATAGTGTTAGTCCCACCAAAACAGTATATACGGCTTCCAGCTGTATGCTTTCTCTGCCAGTAACAGTCGATCTGTCATGTGGGTTCAAAGCATTGTCTTAATGTTAAACACTCCTTTAAAACAGATCTTTGTTAACACCACCATTTTGCTTTTAGACAGGATGGAATAGGTTCCTTTAGAGCACACTGTTCAATGCAGTGTTGTGGAATGAACCTCTCTCTCTCTCTCTCTCTCTCTCTCTCTCTCTCTCTCTCTCTCTCTCTCCCACCCCAACAGGGATAGAATGGAGCATGAGTGTTTTTAGTTTACTTGCAGCAAGTGACATAACATTTCCCTTTTTGTTCCATGACTTCGGAGGAGGTGGTTTAGTCTATCGAGAGAGGAAAAGAGAGGTAGAGAAAGTAGAGACGAATATACCATTAGTGGACTTAGAGCAGAGAGAGTAAATGAAAAGAAGGAACCGTCGCGTGTGGCTATTGTCCTGACCAGCTTGGTGGTTGTGTTTCCAGAGCTCAGTTCAGAGGAAGAGGAGGGAGATGATGAAGATGGCAGCAGCGATGAGTTCTCAGACAGCATAGAGGACGATGGTGCCCAGGTCTCCGTTCAGGTAAAACATCACATTGTACGGCGCTGTCTTTAGACAAAGACTTTAAAGGTAGGGTCATCGATGCTGGAGGAAGATTGTTGATATTTGATCTTGATCAAAAGAAAAACACCTCCCTTCAGTGCCATATTGGGTGCTCCCTCAGAAACGATGCCCCTCAAATTGGACACTGTGATGTCAATTTCTGTAAGATAAATGCTCTTACCAAGATCTTATATTAGGCCATAGTTTTAATATTCTCCATGGAGACCAGCAGCTGCAGTCAACCCAAAGACTGACACACTGACTGATAACAACACTCTCTGTTCTCTGCCATTAAATAGTCTGTTGACTCTTTGCATATGACCCTTATATGACCCTTACATTCTTCACACATTGGTTATATGACCCTGGCTTCCTTAACCATCTGTTAAATGAACGACCTGATCTAGGGGAAGATTAACCAGTTCAATCACTAACCAGTATAAACAGAACACCCTAAAGGCAGTTCTAAACAAAAGTATTGTAACCATGTCTTATCTGAAAACTGACCTGAATGGCTCTGTTGATACTTGAAGCACTAAGTAATAGACAACATTGCCAGTTAAACATGTTCACCTTTGTGTTTACAGATTATATATAATGTGATCAATGAGTTAAACTAAAATGTCCTATTACAACATGCATTGTCAAGGCTGGGATAGTGTTGTGTGGTGCAGTCTGCACCGCTTTGTTTGTGTTCCCATTTACAGAGCCACGGCTGTGTAGAAACACTGCACGCGCATAATTAGGTATTCAAGAGGTATACAAGATGGCACAAACACAAATGCTTTGTCTAGATCCACAGTAGTTTCCCTGCTTCTCTTACACAGGCCCTTGGGATGGCGCGTGGACAGGAGGGGCTGTCTGGTCCCCTGGTGAAGGGGTCGCTGTCCCAGGACACAGAGCTGCAGCGGGACATCAAGCATCTGGAAGAAGAGAAAGAGAAGTTTAAAGCACAGCTGGAAGAGATTACATCTCAACTGGACAGTGATGGATTCAGCTCGGTCGCTCACATGAGGTGCTTGTTTGTCTGTATTGCACTGTACTGTACATGCATGGAGTGATGATTGTCCACTAGGGCGTGCCTGGGAGAGGGTGGTGGTCTGCGAGGGGGGTCCCCAGCTCCTATAAGTACTGACCATGCAGACACCACACAATATTAAAGGTGGCTCACGCTTCTTAGAGGACTACAGTTGTAGTTCCATCCAAGAGAGAGAGGCCATGTCGCTGATCTTGAGTGATGCTCATCGTGTGAATGTTGGCTTTTCCCCACCAGGAGCGCCATGCAGAGCCTCCGGCAGGAGAACCAGGCCCTCAGGGAGAGCCGAGCCAGACCAGAGGACCCAGACGCCAGGCTGGAAGAGGAGGAGAGTGAGGGTTACATGGAGGAGGAAGAAGGAGAGGAGGATGATGAGGATGATGAAGGGGAACCTCCAGTAGAGGCGGTCAAGCCTTTCAGCCCTCCGTGCACGAGGCTGAGGGAGGAGGGCGACGAGAGGACGTACGCCCGGCCACACTCTCTAGACCACCCTCTAACTGACCGACAGCCACTCCAGCTGGAGGTAACCATAGAACTATATAGATAAGGAGGTAACACATCTGCATTTAAAGGGCCAGTGTGCACCATTTAATTTAAGTTAAGTTTAAGTAGCGTGATTTTACGGCATTTTTTGTACAGCAAGTCCCTTTTCTTTAGTGCAAACATGCGCCTGAGCAGAAAGCAGTGGCTTGCCTCCACAGACCATGGAATCTCTCTATTGAGAGGAACGACAGCAACAGAATTAGAATCGGAGGAAAGAAATGCACATCAAATATCTAGATACCATGAATGAAACTAATTAGCAGCTACAGCTCTATTCAAAACCTCAATGCCTTGAGGTTAAAAGGTGGCAAAATCTAAAGCAGCCGACTCCTACGTTAAGGCCTCATTGCACACACACACACACACACACACACACACACACACACACACACACCACCCCTCTCCAATCGTGTTTGAATGGGGTCATTGAGGTCATTGTGGTCTTTCCTGTTGGTAGAAGATTCTGTAATGCTGCTTTCTTTGCTTTGGGGTGGGTTTATGGTGCCTACTCTTGTTGTTTTCATTCCCTCAAGCACACTGTTCGTCTGGTCGGCGTGATGTCATATCCGGCAGTGGCTTGAGAACTCGGTGACAACAAACGGCTGTGACCTAGCAACCAAACGTTTAACAGTGGTGAAACTGTACGCTATTCACATGGATTTTGCAAAGTCTCTGTTTATTTATTTGTATTTATTATGCTGAATTAGGCTATTTAGTATATATTCATTTTGTGATGAGCTCCCAAGCGATGCCAAGAAGCATACGTTACTAAGCAACCGTGCAACGTCACTTCTGGGCGTTCGCCGACCTGACGAATTGTAGTCTAACGTAGTTTACACTGAAAACTACATTAAAGTTAGTTTGCTGAAACGTGCGAGCCTGGGAATACCCCTGGTGCAGAAGGAGCTGTGGTGTAGACCATGTAGAACGCACAGGAGCCCTGTTTAAAGCACCACGCCCCCCCTACAGGAGGCGGAGCCTGGCGGGGGAGGAGGCGTGGGTGGGGAGGCCGGGCGGCTGAGCTCCGACCTGGCCCTGAGCCGCCGGGAGAATAGCGAGCTGCAGGAGAGGCTGATGGTGTCGGAGGCCACCGTGCACGCTCAGGCCGAGCAGCTGAAGGACTACAGGGACCTGCTCAGTGAGTCACTGTCACGGATGCACACACACACACACACGCACGCACGCACGCACGCACGCACGTACACACACGCACGTACACACACACACACACACACACTGATTAAGGGATCTTATCTATCTATCTATCTATCTATCTATCTATCTATCTATTTTACATGGTATCTACCTACCTGACATATTACTATATATTTATTTATATAGTACTATGACAACATGTGAGCGGTAAACGACCAATGGCTCCCTCTCTCTCCAGCGGAGACGTCGGTGCAGCAGGCAAACAAACAAGTGCAGGTGGACCTTCAGGATCTGGGCTATGAGACCTGCGGTCGCAGTGAGAACGAGGTGGACAGAGACGATGCCAGCAGCCCAGGTGACCAGCAAACATACAGTAACCTGTCATGTGTAATGTGTGCTGCTTACCACTAGGGGCACCGGTGCCAGTTTCTTCAGGCACGCAATGACTGAATCAAATATTTTATATTGAGTATTGTAATGCATTTCAATGGAAGCAAAAATGCAACGCTTACGTTTTTTTAAGTGTCTCCAAAGGCATTTTGCTGTGGAGGCTGACGTAGGCAGCGCCCAGACAGCTAAATCTACCATGCTACCTGAAACAGAGACAATTCACCTCAAAACAGTAGATTGCAGAAAGTTTGTTTCAGATTGGTCGTAGCTGCTTGGGAAGTTGAAACCTGTGGACCTCCCCATTAACTTGTATGGAACACTTGGTCGATCTGGTCTTTATATGTATAAAGGGTGAAAAGTCATCAAAAATAAAAGTGCCGTCCGTTAGAACCTCTCTGTTAAGTCTCTCTGCCTGAACCCTTTCTCCCAACCAACTGTATCTCCTCCTGCTCCTCCTCCTCCAGAGTTTGACGACCTGGAGATGTGCACCTCCCTGTCCCACCAGCAGGACTACGAGGGCGGAGGCTGGTTCCCCGAGGGCCGTGGCGGCAGCAGAGCGGCCTATGCGGTGGAGCAGGAGCCAGTAGCCGGCTCCACGCAGCACCTGGTGCAGGACCTACGCTCCCAGCTGGCCCGCTGTCACAAGGTGATCCGTGGGCTGCAGCTGCGCGTGCGCTCCCTGTCCGCCACCAGCGACTACGCCTCCAGCCTGGAGAGACCCCCGCGCAAGGTGGGTGCCTGCAGCACACTCTCTCTTGGTGGGCGGAGCGTCGTTGTGACCAGTGTTAGCTTGCGGTAGTGGACATCAACATGCAGTGTTTCTAAAAGACAATGCTGGCTTTGTTCAAATATTGTTTTATATACGATTGTATTATTTTACCGGAGTAAAATAACTTTGAATTTGGGTGTTCCCGATATCTCTCTCCCACTCCTTTGCTGGCTTTGTCCATTGTCCTAATAAAAATAAAGAGCAAATAAATAGAAAATAATAACTTTTCTAAGTCACTTTGGTCAATTTTGCTGACTTATTTTTACTACTTCCTACAAAAAAACTACGTTGGATACTGTGTATTTCATGGTGCTATACAATTTCAATTATTAGTACAGTATGATTTGGATTAGATGATTAAATAATGTTTTTGTGTTTGATCAATTGTGCGTATATTCCTTCAGTGCTGCTGTAGATTACAGCATATTTGTGATTACATTTGGGTCGCAAAGGAAAGTAGTTCAGAGCTTGTGCCTGGGGGTGGGGGGGTTCTTAAGTAAGGAACCACACCTTCTATAGGAATTGTGTCTCCTACAGTTTGATCACTTCCTTTCTAGTCAGTCAAGTATAGCCCTATTAATCACATTACCGTCTCAAGATTCACATGGACACAAAAGACACCCCCCTAAACCTGCTCTTCTCGATCTCATATCAGATATCAGCAATATCATATGTCTATGCTGCCCCTCCAGGTGAACTGGGCGTTTGAGGCCTCGCCGGGCCCCGGCGGCATGGAGGAGGACGAGGGCTGGATGTCCGACACACTGGGGACACGCTCGGAACCCAAGCCCAGCCGCGAGCTCAGAGAGCTGGTGTCTCGCGTGGCGTCGCTGGAGGCACAGCTCAAGAACTCCAGGCTGGAGGAAAAAGGCGTGGAGGAGGAGGAGGAGGAGGGGGGCAAATGTGCCACCTGGCCAGGGTGGGTGGAGCTAGGATTACCAGCGCAAGCTTATTGGACGTGTAGTGTTGTGGGGGTTGCATTATCCCAGTGAGGGCTTAATGCTGCCACTGTTCTAGCGGGCTGTTGCTAGATGCTAGCTGGCATGGTAACAGATATGTTACGCACTGACTATGACTGTTAGCTCTTTGAAACAGCCTTGTACAACCGTGTGTGCTTTACTTGGATAACAAACAGCTGACTGACTCAGCAGACTTATATTGGTTCCTTTCATGTACTGAAGTCTGCGATTGTAGGCGAATATCTACTCATGATCCTATAGCTGCCTGTTCTGGCTCTGTAAATGGGAACACAAACAAAGTGGTGCAGAGCTTCTGAGGGAGCACCCTGTGGCATTGAAGGGAGAGGTGTATTTATTTCGCTTGAGAATCTTTCTCTAGAAACGTGTAACACAAGCTAGCAATAGTCATACGGTGTTACCTTCTTTTCCGCAGTTGAGCTGGAACACTAAAGCACTTTCCCACCTTTACAGCAAGTACAACACGCTGATCCAGGCCCAGGCCCGTGAGCTGTCCCACCTGAGGCAGAGGATGAGAGAGGGCCAGGGGGTCTGCCACATCCTCACGCAGCACCTGGGCGACACCACCAAGGTACGTCGTAGGGCCCCAGCAGCTGACACAGTGATTGCGTTGTGTCAGCGCCAACAGCAGAAGCTGCGCAGCGTATTGTCCCCTTGCCCTGCGTGTTTAATTAACCTGGCGCATCTGCTCCACCGCCGACAGGCGTTTGAGGAGTTGCTGCGTGCCAACGACATTGACTACTACATGGGGCAGAGCTTCAGGGAGCAGCTGGCACAGAGCACCGCCCTGGCGCAGAGAGTGGGCACCAAGATTAGTGGGCGTAAGCAAAGACTTTGACTGACTCACTCCCTATACTGTACATAGAGGCTCATGGCCCCTTTTAACCTGGCTCTTTCTCTCTCTGTCTCTCTCTCTCTCTCTCTCTCTCTCTCTCTCTCTCTCTCTCTCTCTCAATCAAATGTACCTTAGGTGACCGAGCAGAAGGCCATGATGATAAAGCAGGCCATGAGCTGCTCGCTCTACGGTGGGTTTTCTTGTGAACAATGTCAGTGTGTGTACTGTGCAATACTGTACATGTCAGATAGAGGGCACTGGCTAATCTCTGATTTATCCCTGTCTATCCACTCTGGGAGATTGCTTTCTTGTGTCAGTGCAATAATCAGCAACTGCCAGAGTTATTTTTGCTTTTTGTTTGGCCTGGACCTCTCTAGTTTTTTGCCTCTGGGCATTGATGTCTCTCAGATGGCTCCTCTATGGAAGTCCTTGCTTTCCAAGAGCAGTCCTGTAGTACAGGAACTCTCTGTGGTCTGTCGTTATGGCGGGGAACCAAGCAAGATACTCTATCTATTTTAGAATACTGCTGGAGAGAGACAGAGAGCTCCTACAGAGACAAGTCAAACAGTAAGGGGAAAATACAGCATTGGTTTAATGTATGGTACTGTACATATGAAGATATAGCATTAGAGACCTGATGGTTAGTCCAAGCTACATCAAAGAAGAAACATGTCTATCTTCTAGCTACTGTTTATTTTTAAGAGATTATATATGACATTCTATATATGCCCTCTATATATATCATGTTTCATTCTGTATGTATTGCTGTGTATGTGTGTTTAGATTGAGCAAGGAGCTCCAGGAGAAGGATAAGATCATAGAATCGCTGCACACGAAGCTACAGCAACTCCCGGAGACCCCGTCCAGCTGCCATGCCCTATCCGAGACCACCGACCAGTCAGACAGGACATCCCTGGTGTCCGACGAGTGTCGCACCAACGAGGACCTGGAGCTGTGCTCAGACCTGGATGCCAGCGAGTACCACCAGGACACTGGTCACAGCCCAGGTTGGACTTCATTACCCACAATCCTACCCTGCCTCCTCACGCATGCACATGTCTTCCTTCTACCCTTCCATCTTTCCATGCTGTCCTTCCTTCATCCCCCTGTCCGTCTGTCCACCCCCTTCCCTCTCATCTCCACTCTCTTCCAGTCTGTCCCTCTGTCACGCCGCCATGCCGCCTCCAGTCCTCCAGAAGCTGTCCCAGCATGCTCTGCTCTGCCTCTGTGGGCCTGGCCACTCAGTCCCCCTCCAGAGGTGAGACTGCAGCGACACACCCTGGGCCTGCTGTGTCCAGAGTGGTGGACACACTCTGTCTGGCTGTATCTCTCTCTCTCTCTCTCTCTCTCTCTCTCTCTCTCTCTCTCTCTCTCTCTCTCTCTCTCTCTCTCTCTCTCT
>JAODUE010093036.1:0-13746 GCA_027564755.1 Amblyopsis hoosieri | reverse complement strand
GGTTTCACACTCTAAGTTACGACCTTTCAAACCTTATTTTTTCGGTTTCGAATTGTGGCAGGATTCTCATCCCATACCCTGCTACCCTAGTCGACAACTTTCACCGTGCTGTTAAACAGACACCGTCTTGTAAAAGTGTAAAAACACGACAAATGAGGTTGACGGTTCAGGGACGTCAACAAATTACTACAATGAGCAGCGAGCGCTGGGGTCTAAGGGACCATAAAACGTGAGTACATTTTAAAATAAACATATCTGCGTCTAAATGACCGCAATGAGTCGTAGTTTATACACGTTGAGTCATAGGTGTACTTGACAAACTAAGGAAGAGCCAAACCATTAATCAGCTGTTTGCTTAGAAACGCTATAACCAACATCGATAAGACATTTGCCACGTTATATACACCACAGCTTTGATTTTCTTGCAGTGAACAAGATATAAAGCCACTATTACATAACATATCCCCTGTGCACATGGACATGCATGCCTGGCAGCCCTCTGCATGACTTAACAGTTCATTTATTTGTTGTAGCATAAGAAAGTTATTGTTTTGTCTGTCAAATGCCTTCTGTGTATGCTATGCAGTACCAGAATGTGTGTTTTTTCCAACATTAAAACAGTAAGTTGATGTTTGAGTAAAACATCAGGTTAATAATATTCCCGATTAGCCATTATGCCAATATGGTTCTAGTTCCAAATAATTGTATAACTTTCTTTTTTTATAAATCAACGTGAGCACATCAACCCTTTTTTTTCCCTTTCATAATATTCGGAAGTCTCTTCAAACACAATGCTTAGCAGTTAAAAACCCGCTTGCAACAGAGATTACGCAGGGATAGTTTTTTGAACAGTTAGTCAATCCTGGTGAAATGTGACAATAAAGATATTCTAGCTTGTTACATAACCCTGTTCAAAAATGTTCTACACAGTTGCACACAAATGAGACTGGGCATTCGCCAACGGTCCCATTTTCAACATGTTGAAATTGAACCTCCACTGTGAGAACAATCAACAATGCCATGTGTTCGGTTTCCATCACCTTCCATCACCTTTGAATCAGGCTTTGTTAAAAGTAAATAATTTACTTAAAGTAGATCTTATTTTCCATTCAGGAATTTACACACATTAAGATAACATTAATCTGGAGAACTTGATCTTACCATTAGCCCCCACAGAGAGCATTGATTTATAGCAGTCTGATAGCCTAACAACCACTAGCCTATACTTAGGCTACCACAACAGGTGACTTAACCAGCTTTGGCCTAATACCCACACAACAATATAAAAAAGTTCACATAGAAACCCTCCTGTGTTGATATAACTCCTATGGTATTTATATTTTGACATCTTACCAACTAAACTATAACATCTAATGCCAGTCAGTGAATTGCAACATACATTTAGCCACTCCTATTAACACTGACTTCAAGCTCTAGTGATTAATTAAGAGATGACACAAATAATGGCACAGCACTCCATAGACACTTGATCCAGCTAGTTTACAAAGGTGATTTTAAAAACACAAAACATGATTATTATATCTGTGGCAGACTGTATAAATAGTCTTAGTCTAATAGTCTTGAGTGCTAATCGTTTTAAGTGATTTAAAAACAAGTATTTATAAACCATAACCATGTTTATTTTTTATTAAATAATTAACTTAAAGAGAGGGTGAAGAAAGACAGTATTGAATATGCCTATCCAATGGGTTTGCCACATGGAGCTCAGGTGCGTGAATATCCCACTGAATGCCTCATGTCTTTCCTATGCACTTGGCCCACAACACTTAGGGGTGCACAATATATTGACTCAATATTGTAATCGCAATATAACAATGTGCAATATAATATCTAAAATGTTGCAGAAGGTATGCAATATTCTCTTTGTTTTGTGGAGAGATGTGTTGGCTGTGTAGCTTTGTTCCTTTTTATTTAGACAGAAAAGTTAAATGTGCGGCTAAGGAAGACAACGCAATGGAGATATATGCATCCTCGGAAGCTTGGAATTAGGGGTGGGTTAAAAGATTTGACTGATCCGAAATTGAGTCACAAAATTCCAAGATCGATCTTTTAAGACTAGATGCAAGATATGCATGCTTTGCCCTTTAAGACTGTTGGACCAGTGCAACGTCTGTCTGCTTCTCCCTGAGTTGAACAGGAGTGTGTTGGATTATGTCAGTTTTCAAATTTAAGTCACATGGACACTGAAATGGTGAGGAAGGCTTAATGCATTACGCATTTTTAGTGTCTGTGTGGACTGCATAAACATTTCTACAGCCAAGTAGTGGCTGGCGATCTGCGCGAGGAAAACATGATGCCGACTGCCGCGTACGTTACAGTTTTACTTTAAGGATGAAAACGATTCAGACCAGATTACGAGAACGCGCGTATTAATGCGTTCTAGTGCCACCAAAACACTGTAAAGAAATGCAGTCTCTTGTATTAAAATGAACTCATATCATAGACCCATTTAATGTTTACAAAAAGAATGCACTATACAGCCTACGTGATGCTGAGGCAACAGAGATATGGTGCACTAGTAAATAACCTGTTTATTTTCTTGCAACTCCATCGTCAGAATGCCTAAAAGCTGCTGGTTGGCATAGCATGCAAAAATATTCTGACATGGTGAAAGATTGAATGTTTTTAGCACAGCTGGGTCACGTAATTAGCACAATGCTCTAGCCAGATGTGTTTCCATCCGGTTGGTGTAGTTCTCGCTCGGTTTCTGACTGCCTGCATTTACCATCAATTTTGTCTAAATGCTTTGATATAAAACGACATATTCGGTTCCATACGTTGTTAGTATTGCATCCCGTCACACATCAGCTTTTAGTTTACCATATGTTTCAGATGTTTGTTAGATGGAAGTGTCGAGCCAAATTGTGTATGTCTGTCGAAATCCGAATGAAGATTTTACATTTATGGCCCTGTGTTCTTGCTCAAAAATATTTAAACTGGAATACAAGGACATTATTAATTATAATCGGCCGCATAGCAGAGTCATAGGATAATTGCAAAATAGATACTTTATTTTATACAGGGCTTATTGCATGTCTATTGCACAAATGTACATAAGCATTATGTTGGTGATGCAAAATTGGTATTGTACCTGAAATATCTTTAACTGAATCGACATTGGCTCGAAATTCAAATCCGGGACCCGTGAATTGGAATCGATTCTGGAAATCAGTGGCGATACCCAGGCCTACTTGGAACTACTGTTGTACCAGTCCAATATGACTGTCAGTTGACATGAACCCATATGTTGTAAGATTTAAGAACATTTCTTTTGATGCATTTTCCCATAAGGTTTGTGTTTTTACTCATGTTTAAAAATATTGAAATTAGTATAGATATTGCAGCTTTCATGATTAACATCGCAACAGCACATTTAGTCAATATCATGCAACACTACTGCCAAAATCTGAGGGACTGAATAGAACATTGCAGTCAAGTCCCATCATGTCACCTTCTCAGTGAAAGTGAGATGGGAATCAGTAAGGTCATTGGGCAGACAGACACCTTGATCCAAAGTGTCTGCAATTAGCCTACTAGTACAGTATTAAGGAGCAGGCAGAGGTTAGGCATCTTGCCAAAGTATAAACCCATGCCTTTTTATTGCATAAACTAAAGTCTATTAAAAAATTACTATTTAGAGTTGTCTTTAAATCAATTATAATAATCAAAAAATCAGTCTGTATCTAGCTTCACCAACTACTACAATAACATGGGTGATCATAAAACAGTTAACAGACAATATAATTATTAGGCTACAACAGCAATAACCACCATGAACGTCAAAATAAATGTATTTGCATGCAAATTAGCTGAGTTTTTGTAGATATATTTTGGGGCCTCAAAATCACCTTATTAGTCAAATATATTTTCTACACAATTGGCATTGTTAGTTAGGATACAAGATTATGTATTCCAAATATTAAAACATTGCAAATACATAATCACAACAGAGCTTTCACTGATATGTAAATATTTTAAGATAAACTGCATAACACACCATCGACTATTCAGCAGCATTCACAATCTTTGATTATCATGTTATTGTTATATTACAACAGTTATGAAAAGTCCACTGAAAATTGTATTTAATATTTCTACACATTGGGTGTCACTAACTACTGTACCCCCTTAAAAAATATATTTCATCCAGATCAAAGGACATTTAATTAAGTATATAGCCTACGATGATGCAATGTTACACCGAACATGCTTCTACTAGAAACATTGTATCGTTTGTAGACTAGATCAATGGATAAGCACTTTGTATACAACAACAAATAACATGGCTGGCACCTGTCACATTCAAATCAATAGAAATGTCAACTAGTTTAGCAAGCTAATGCTAGTTTAGGCAGCCTTACTTCATCTGGCTAGCAGCCGCTAACTAGCTCACTAGCTCAAACCAACGCACCAAAAAGAGCACTAGCACAAAACTTAAAAAACACAACCGAAAGATGCGATGATATTTAACTATATCATAATCTGAAGTTCTTCAACCAGCTACCAAATAAGATATTTGGCTAGCATAATAGCTAGCCATCTATCGTAGGCTAAGTGGTACCTTTTCTTTTCGGGGACAATTCCTGTGTCCATTTCAGGACGAAGGACCCGTGTGACGTCTCTCTATCGATATCAAGCGGTCTTCGATCCCGTCGAGAACCACTAAACTCCTACGATTTTACAGTGAAATCAATCGCTATATCCCGCCGTTGGTTACATAAGTTCACACTGTATTCATATACAGGCTGAAAAAAGGCTTTCGTTCTCTAAAAAATATCGCAGTCGTTCACTTCCTCTGAAATGCAGTGCCACGCTGGAGATGTTTGTTGCTTGAACAATGTTGCGCTGTGGTGGAGCAGTGACGTCCCCTCCCACTGCTGGTGCCCCGGGAGCGAGCAGTCACATGCCTTCTCCATCGGGGGCGTGCTCGCAAACGTGAACCCATTTCACTGCCTTGTGGTTTTAAGACATTTTTCTAGTGTGTGCCCACGAGTCTGTGCCGGTGGTGGTTCTATAATGTTCTATTTTTTCTACAATTTAGCATGTAGGCCTTACTGTAGGTCGCTTTGAAAAACGTTATCCATCATATGCAAGTGTAGTCCTTACAGTAAAACCAATGATATTATATTTGGCATGACCTTATTTAACCTAAACTACTGAAATTTTACTTTCAAACTTTTTTCAAACTTGATTCTCGGAAATAACTGCTCCAGCATGTGAATCAGCTTCGGTGGAAAATGGCTCACTGTAACTGCCTGGTCTCACATGTAAAATGTGTAATTATGTTCCTACAAAGCGTTGCTTGCTTTATTTAATGTAAACAATTATTTGGAAAAAACTGAATATCGATCAAGGAAGCTCTGGCCGTCACCACTTGGCAATGTTGGCTGGGTTGCCTATGCTAGCACCACAATGTGAATGGAGAGTGAATCCTCTCTAGATTGTACAGTGGGTAGGTAGTAAGATACCAAGTCTCTACTCATACAGTAATTTCATAGCTAGATGTCAGTTTCTTGATAATCCTATCCTATCATACTACATGAGATGGGATTCTGCTTTAACAACAGACTATACATAAATAATGGAAAACAATAATTATGGCCCCATGTAATAAACAGATGTTAACCGACAATAAAAATGGACAGAAAGGGCTTCAGATTTTAAGATTAAAAGGCTTTCCTACTAAATTTCCCATGAGAAGCAAACTTTAACCATTGTATAAACTGCTAAATGAATGCCGCTCTGGGGATGTCTGGCTCCACATTTTGTTTTGTCATATACTGCATAATTTAAACAGTCACGGTAAACACCGTTTCATTCAAGGATACATTTTCATACAGAGAGCAGATTACTTTGATGAGATCAATGCCTCACTAAACCCTGAGCTAAACTATTGGCCTAAATGTAAATAAAGATTATATCAGAAACCTTTAAATAAATCGTTTGAGAGATCCTCTTTGTTACATAAAGACAGTGGCATTCCTTTACTGAGACAAGCGTGTCCATGCTTTTCTATATGCGGGTGTAATCTTCTACAAGACTGAGCACCGATCAGATAAACAGCTGTGATGCAAAGGCTCAAGACCTCCTTGCTTTAACCAACAGGAAGAAGTTGTTCACGGTTCTTGGTGGAATTCTGTGCAGTTTAAAACATGTATTGCGTTTGCTAACAGCCAATGTTACGTCACTACAGTGTCTCTCTTACAAAATGGCAAAATTCCCTTTAAGTGTCGTTCTGTGAAAACGCAAGTTGACAGTTATGACGAGTTGCGGTTTCCTGTTTATTCTCGACTGGTATCTGACGTCAAAATGAACTACTATCTCTATCAGATGATTCGGTTACTATTGTACATACTGTGTATATGTATGTGTATGTGTGTGTGTGCGTGTACAGTATATGTTACATTATACTAATATATACTTCCGTACTGTAGGCTACACGTCAGATTTTTATCACTTTCACCATACAGAACAAAATACATTGTGCAGCCTAAAAAATGCTCAATAACTGCTATAGTTTTACTCTTCCATACGGTGATAGCAATGTGCACAATACGGCAATAAAGGCCTCCGTTTGCAAGAGAACTTATAATTTGGCAGTACCTTTATGATAAATATGATCAAATAAATAAACGTTCTAAACATTCTGAAATTACACCATGCACCTGTGAATCAGCTGCCCTCTGGTCTAGTTGCGCCATCTTCTTTCATTTACGTGAAGGGGACCTGACTCATTTAGATGGCTGCCAACTTATATTGAAGGCTATGAGCTGTTGCCATTGTGCTTATCGAACTCCACCTGAATCTAATCCACTCTACTCATATTATGATAAAATATACTATGTGTATGAGCTCTCAAATTAACATGTTATATGCTCTGGTAGTAACAGGATGTACAGTTTGAGAGTTAAGATGTAATGAGACAGACATAAAAATAGTAATGTTTTTGTTTAAAAAAATTTAAAAAAAGAGTGCATTGTCATTCTATTGGAAGCAAATTCATGAATCAAGAGAATCCAGATGTTTCACAAGAAATCCTGCCATACAAATTAAATAGCTCCTCCCCATCACTTTATACCTGAATTGGTTCTTCGTAATCCATGTCCTCCCTCAACTTTGCGATGGTCATTTATAATGCAAGACAACACAACACATAAATACAGTATAACTCTACATGTATGCCATTTCAATGTAGAAACTCAATTGGAGCATTGCTTTGATAGCTTTGTCCTTCAGCAGTGAAGAGTTCAGAATGTGTCTGAGGGCCCGTTTCCTTTTAGTTGCAGTGCTCAAGTCCCACACCAATTCTTCTCGAGAGAGAGCATTTATGTGGGTCACACACACGCTCCGTAACACCATCACACCGTTCTGTGGTCTGAGACAACTCTGAGGACAGTGAGAAGATTACACCTGTACAGCAGGCAGGTGGTCCTGGCTGCACCAGGGGATGACGACGAGGACAGATGGCCCACACCTACTCGTCCAGCAGTTCAGGTGATGTATAGGAGAAGTTACGGAACTCGTCCTGATTGACGGGCGGGATTAGGGGGTCGTCGATTGGCGTCAGAGTCGGCTCTTCCTGGGTGAAGTCAGGGTCAAAATTGTTGACGTCTTCTGCTGTTTTCTGGTAGGAATAAAATGAGGAAGTCAACACACAAGGATCTCATTTTGAATATGAAAACAAAGGATCCACCGCCCCCTTCCCAGCATATAGCTTGTCCTTGGAAATCCCAACCATTAGAATACTTCCTATGGACCTTTGTATCCTGCCAAAGGAAAGGTCTGGCCCCCTTACAATACACGGCATTGTTTACAGGAATGACAATGAATGAGACTACATCATAAATATGGCAGTAGCATTTAAATCCACTTATGCAGCCATTGGAGTATCCACCCAGCATATAGATTGTCCTTGTACCAAATGTGTTGCACAAGACAAGGTAACACATTAGTTAGTATCTCTTACAATCCTTGGCTTGAAAGGTGGCTCCAGCTCCCTACGGTCCAGTCTCTCCCAGTCAATGGCAGTAAAAAACGGGTGTTGCGTCACAGCGTTCTCCCTGCCCTCCAACTCCACACAGCCAAGACGGTGGGCAGGGTTTTTCGTCAGGAACTGGGGGAGGGGAGGGAGGGGTAGTCATAACTTAATTTAAAGAATTAAAGGATTCATGTGATATTAACAACAGTATATATATATTACTATGAGTTTTCAACATACAAAACAGACAAATAATTACATATGTATATAAACAACAAAATATGAATATATGACATCCGTATGTGTGTGTGTGTGTGTATATATATATATATATATATATGCATGCACGCGCTACATGTGGAACATCAACAAAATAAGAAAATACACAGTATACATAGAAGTTCTGAATAGTTCAGTGTGGGACAGAACCAAAACAATAATTCCCTAGGCCCAGCCTCCTGCAAACATGGAGGTGTCATGCACCTCCCATCATACTTTGCTGGAGAGAGGCCAAATAGGTCCAGGAAAATGCAGGCTTGTTGCCACACATTCCGGGCGATGCAGTATCAAACAGTACTTACAGTATACTAGGTACAGAACAAGAACACACTGAGGAACTTGTTGATGCAAATGGAACAGTGCGTCTGTAAACTGTTCTGTACAAATCAGAGGCTTGTATGTGGAGAACACACACAGAGGGAGAGCCGTAAACAAAACAAAGAAATCAACTTAAAACACGGTTTCAATTTGGGAGAGTGTAGAGACAAATACAGCTAGGCTCACACCTGCAGGGCTGGCGGTGACATTCAAACACTCAGACAAGCTGTGGCTTCACCTCACGCCCACATGGAGATTAATGCGCTTTGCAGAATCAGCCCAAACAACCTAGCTACCAGAGGCTTGGCCAGAATAACACAGCAGTCTCAGCAAAGCAAAAATGTGAAAGTAGTAAATGTATACATTAAATAAGAGTATAAATATTACCAAATGTGGAAATAAGTTAAACAATTCTAATGGAGGGGAGGGGAGATTTCTCTCAAATAAAACACAAACAAAAACAAGACTGAGGCTATTCTAAAGGGCAGAACGCAATCTTTCATTAATTTATATTTCATTTCACATAATGGAGAAATGTAAGAAATAAGATATGTAGCATGAGCGGAACTCAAACTCCCAACCATTAGAATACTTCCTATGGACCTCTGTATCCCGTCAAAGGAAGATATAGATCTGGCCCCTTACAATACATGGACTTGTTTACAGCAACGACAACAACGAATGAGACTACAGCATAAATACTGCATTAGCATTTAAATCCACTTAATGCAGCCCTTGGAGAAGTGAATATTCCTCAGGAGCAGATAAGCTGCGATGCTTAAACTTGTGCATGCCCGTGCATGTCTTAGAGTAATGACGCTATGGAGGATAGGTTGATAGCAGAGAGGCAAGGTGGCAGGAAGGTTGGAGGCCCACTATTTATAGCTTGTCTGCCGTGGCTGGTTAGTGGAGCATGCTGTAATACAGTTATGTAAGACTGAGGCCCAATAGCTGGTTGGCAAAGTGCTGTGTGGCTGCCTTGCAGTCGCCGGTCGGACACTGACAGACAAGGCACAGCATACCGTCCAAAAGGCCAATCGCCTCTCTACTTCATCCAGCTATTAGCTGAAGCCACAGAAAGGCAGCGCTCACTCTCCACTTGCCCATACCATGGGACTATCAACACCTGTGAGTGTATCTCACTGCAAAAAGCCTTCTGGGAACTGTATGCCAATTATTGGCTTTCCCTCCAATGTTCTACGACCATGGTGAGAAATTGATTTCCTCTGCCAGTTGTTCACTTATAAAAAATAAAAACAACAAATACATTTCCTCTAATTGTAAAGTGTGAAAACTGTGGTAGTGGTTGGAGGAGGTACGTCTGATACAGACAACCTGTGAGGGTAGAGGTGTGACGCTAGACCTGGCCAAAGACACTTGAGCAAAACTCGACTTTCATCTGCATTTATTCATCGGGGTGCTTAACGGAAATCTGCTGAAGCGACGCACAAGGCGAGCGGGGACTCACAGCCTTGAGTATGTTCACTGCCTCTGCGCTGAGCCAGGATGCGTACACAATCTCCTCATTCAGGATGGCCTCAAACAGGTCATCCTCATTCTCCGCCTCGAAGGGGGCGTGCCCTGACAGCATTTCATACAGCAGTACCCCCAGAGCCCACCAATCAACAGAGGGTCCGTACAGCATCTCCTGGAGGATCTGTGAAGACAAATCACGTTGCAATGGCACATTAAGGTTTACCACACGCAGAGAATAGTCTGCAGGGCTTAACATGAATTATAGTGACAGCTCAGTATGACAGTGCATGTGAGGATTGCTTAGTGTAAATGATAGTGTTGAGATCAAAGGGACTATTCATAAATCCAGACATGCATGTCTTGGCTTAAAGGCAGGGTTAGTTATTTTCGAGAACGCTTGCTAACTTGCTAACTGGCTAACATTCCCTCCACAGTGCCGCCTCGCATATCGAAACGCATTGTGAAGCAAAAGTATCTTTGTTGTTGTGAGCGGTGTTCGCCACTTTGTTTATGTTCCTGTTTACAAAGTCAGGGCTGTGTGGAAATACCGTAATATTCCTTCAGCACATACAGAGAATGGTAAGCTAGCGAAATGCAGGGAGATATTTGGTGAATTTGACAAAAGGTGCATTACCTTACAATTAGCTTGCAATAGCTGACTATACCTTTAAAGCCCCCCCACACAAGACACACTGCACAGGAGCTCCGTCCCTTATTGGAAAACAAAGCACACCTCTCAGTGCATTCTAATTAGGAGCTAAGGGGTTGTCATGTCAACAGAACCCGAGAAACCATCAATGCCTCCGCTGGTCTCAGGTGTTCTACCTTGCAGTAAGTTAGCATGATCTGCATTCAGGGCAATGTTTGTTCTTGTTGGGGTAATTTAATGAGGTTGGAAACTGAATTAAATCAAGCCTGCTGGCCCATGTTCATAAAAACGCTAATAAATGTGAATGTTTTTATGAAAAGTACAACAACAACAACAACAAAAACTACTTTAAACTGTATGAAAACGGAAAATAATTTAGATTTGCAAAGCACACGGTTGGTGAAAATTGAAAATCAGTCTGGTCTGCATTCACAGTATGTTTATGAAGATGCATTGTTCAGGTTGAGGGTAAGAACTGACCTCCGGAGCAATGTAGTCAGGGGTACCGCAGAAAGTGCCTGTTAATGTCCCTTCAAACATTCCCTCCTTGCACATTCCAAAGTCTGCCAGCTTGCAGTGGCCATCTTTATCAAGAAGAACATTGTCCAGCTTTAGATCCCTGGGAGGTAAAGCAGAAACATGTCAGCAGACAGTTCAGTCATTTACCTTTTGTAAATCCTAAATCTAGACCTGCAGGTATACTCTTCATGCATTTGTCACTGGTATTTTCTCAGTGACAGTAAATGCCATTTTGGGTTTATTTTCCTGGTGTCTCAGCCCATAGTCTCACAGAGCCAGTATTTACTTGCGTAAACTCCGGGACACACCGTTAGCAAACTGCATCCAGACCTGCCTACTTGATAGGAGAGGTATTACGATTAGGACAAGAACAAGTCATCCGAGGGCTGAATCACCAGCAACAGGAGACAGAGAGACCGCTGTCTGACCAAATAGACAGCAGGAAAAACCAACACATTCAGCTGACAAGCTAGGCTAGTGCAATGGAGCGGGTGTTCTAAAGTCAACATTTACTAAACAGGAATATTATTTCCTATGAGGCTTATTATAGGTATGTAGCCTCAGCTGCTCATATATAGTAATAAAAATACATGTAATAAAAAGGTACATTGTTATCATAATTGTTAGTTCTGAATTATTGTACAGCAACATTAATTTAACTAAGCCAGCCATGATATTCTGCCTAAACCATAAACAAATATTCAAGTGCTGATTAAGTATTGTGACTCGCATGAGGTTCTGTTGGCATTAGAAACTCTCACCAAGCTCCCGGAGCCATTTTATCAGATGACGACAAATCTGCCTAGCGTTGGCACTACACAGCTGATCATGTGACCCAGCACTAGGCCAAAGTCATTCAAGGTGTTTGTAATGGAGCTCTGCGTGTGTGTGCACCACACTGTGATACTATAGAAGTTGACAGAATGAATACCAACATTACACTAGTGTGTTATTATGACTCAGACAAACAGATAACATTGCAGCAATACAAGCAAATCTCTGGGTAGATTAAGCTGGATCGGTCTGGTTATGAGTGGTTATTCTCGTTATGTGACTAAACATCCCATGCCTCACTATGCCTGTGTGCCAAAAGCTGATAACACATCACTGCCAGTTCATAACATGTTAGGGCTTGAGAAAAGCTGGACAAAAGGAGAAGTCAGATTAAATGGAAACCAGACAATAGACCCTTTCATTCTGAGACAGGTCTGACTAGATTTGAGTGATTGAAAGGACTTTATTAAATTTTACCCTAGCACTGAAAATTACATTGGGTCAACACTAACAGTTCAACAGCTTTGTTGCTACAGTTTGACCAGATTAATTGAGTGACATTGTGAGAAGACAGAACTCGTTGAGAAAGAACAGAGTGTTGTTCAAACCATATCTGAAGCAAAGACACTGTGACTTCGACTAAGGGTGGGGGAAACCTTTTTTTTTTTACTTCTAGACAAAATAACATGTCTTGAAACCAGGGCCCTATTTCAGCAAGCGGATTTAGTGAAAACCCTGAGTTTTTTAACCCTGAAATGACAGAAAAAGTTTTCTGTTTCAGAAAGAGAACTAATGTTACCATGGTAACTGACTCTGCTCGCTAGCAGGTTCTCTTTTAAAAACCCTGAGTTTCTCTCCTCCCTTCCACTGAGCCTGAAGACCTTTCCTTACGAATTAATTCCCATTTACATCCGGAAAAGATTTTGAGACCCTGATTAGATGTACAATAGCCGATTCCCATATCATAATGAAATGTTTGTTTTTTTGTTACATTTATCTTGACATTATCCACCCTTTTACATTTGTGTTAAACAGTAGGATATTTTACTAAAGGCTACTAAAAGTATGGCCCGGAGCTGTGGTTTAAGCAGTAGCTCTGTGACTACATGAGTTTCTTGTAGACAGGGGTTCGAGTCCAGCAGGTGGTAATTTTTCAATCTGTTAAAATATCTCGTTCCCACTAATTTCTTGTCTCTACCTGAAACTGTTCTGTCCAATAAAGAAGAAAAAGTATATAAAAAGCTACTGAATGTTAGTACTGAAGAAGGCTATAAAATCTAACAATAGGCTAGTTATTTTCTGTCATGATTGGCTACAATCTTATAGTTCTACTGGAGTTTGTGTAATACACTTCATCTCACTGACATCTCACTTAGTATTCTCTCAGTATAAAATAATTAGGCCTATATCCTCTCTGTTCCCATCATCATAGAAAATAAGACACAAAAGCCTAATGGCTAAATTATGCACCCAATACATCTTGGAAGGCATGTATAGAACACAAACTGATAAAAATTTAAACCATACCATTAAAACAAGCAGTTGTACAAAATTGAATTTTCTAAAACAGTGCCTTGTCAATAACATAAATCTTGTACATACAGTAAGATACTATTGTACCATGATACATATGTGAACTAAGGACAATATAAAAGTGGAAATACAAAAATATACAACTTAAATTATACTCAAATCACACTAAAGAAAGGGCACTCTGGGGAAGGGGGCGGGG